>VZTO01020364.1:0-26006 GCA_013400615.1 Syrrhaptes paradoxus
AACAATGAGGATGCTAAAAACAGTGAGGCTATTCGTTGGTAATTATAAAGCTGTTTGAACCAAGCCAGTGAAGTGTGATGGTTTATCTACAGTTTCCTATACAAACTCACTGTATTTACCTGATTTGAAAACAGCTTCTGTCTTTTAGGCACTTGCATGGAATGTGATGGCATTTGAACCACAGCTCCCAGAGTATCCAGCATAGATGTTGCTCCCAAAATTGAAAAAAGAAAAGAGAAAACACCAGTAAAACACCCCTCAGCCCCCTGTCCCCGGTAGCAAAGTAATAATCACTGTTAACATTTCAAGGCTTAATGCTTCTGCCATGGTGCTTAATCGATAATTGAAATCGCAGGAGAAGTGTAATGGTTGAAATTCGTGCAGTTAATTTTATTGCTAGCACTTGTAATTGGAAAGTAATTCTGAAATCAATATCAATGTGACTTTGCGTGGAGTGGGAAAGCCTGGAGTAGGTTCAGCAACAAGCAGTTCAGTATTTAAGTGGGAGCTACTGTTCCATAAGAGATCAGGATTAATTCTCCCCAGGTTTTTTCCCGGCTATAAATAAGATCTTCCCCACACCATTTGGGTGCATGTAGTGTTTCTAAACTCTGTGTGGTCATAGTTCTNCGTCCCAGGTCATGAAAACTTCTGTAATTGCTCTGCACCCTCTGCAGACAAGCAAAGAGGCTGGCTGAGTCCTTTAGAGGTGTGTGTTTGTGCTGCAGGTGCCCCTGTACCCCAGAAAACTTTGTCTGAATTAACAGTGTGGGTCTGGTGTGGTTGGGGAGGGTCTGGGGGCAGTCCTGGGGGACTTCCCAAGGAGACCTGGAAAGGCAGCCAGGGTGCAGAGGGAAAGGGCTGTTGCATATGTCTTGCAAATACATTTGTTAGTAGGAAAGTGGCCTCTGGCCATAGAACTTCTCCTTTAGCAGAACCCAGCCCATGTCAAAATGTCTTGTCCTCTTCCCAAACTGCTGTAACTTGGGGGGGGGAAGCCTTGGATCTGAAGATGGATCTTCGTGTTGCTACTGTAAATATTGGTTTCTGTCTTGTTGGCTGGAGGACCCTCATCCCTTCCTGAAGCAGGTTGGACGGGCTGTGGGTCTCGAGCCAGCCCTCCTTCGATGTCGTGGGGGGAGAGCTGGTGGCTGGAATGCTCTCCCTGCTTTGCCTGTGCTTCTCTTCCCATACAGCTGCGTTTACGGGCACAGCAATAAGCGTCACTTATTTTGCAGACTGTGTGGTGCTGAAGTTCAAAGGTTCTTTTTGACACACAAATCTACAGTGACACGTGCCCTGATGAAGAGCTGGAGCCGGATCCGTGTGCCTGCAGCGTAAGCAGAGAGCATCAGGACCCTTTGTCTCCCTGAGCAGCGATCGGGACCCATTGCTGCCATCCAGGCTGTCTGGTTGCTTATTCAAACCGGCATCCTCTTGATCTCCGTGGGAGTGCTGAGAAACTTCAGAGTGACAATGTCTCTAGATGTAAGACAACCAAGCAGGCTAACTTTAGAAATAACAATGCTCCGATTATTTTCCAAAATAGCTTTGCTGTGTAACCTCCAATGGCTGGCAGAACTTGTAGGGAGGGTTATTTAAATAAGAAAACTTTTTTTTTTTACCTTCTGTCTCATCCTTTAATTTATCAAGCTAATTAGCTGATCTTGCCTAGGGATGCTTTGTCCCTGTGCAGTGCCCTCCCCTACCCGAGTCAAGACATCTGCATGCCCAGGGTGTTATTCCCTCCTGTAAATTGCATGCAGGTACACTGGTGCTTTCTCATTCCTTTGGCTTTGTTTTCATCTTTCTCTCTTCACCCCGAGCTCTGCAGAAGTACATCACAGATTCTGCAGCTAATTAGCACGATTACAGCTGTCTGCATCAGGTTGGGAGATGGAGTTCGAAGCAGTCAGGATCCCGATGTACTGGAGCCTCATTACCGAGTCTCCAGTGCAGCCACAGCTAATGACATTCAAACAGATCAGGTTAAATTAGATTAGCTAATGGAATCCTCATCTTCTCGGTTTAATGTAATTCTGAACAGTGAATCTTTAGTTTACCTAGAAAATAAATGTGTCTTTGGGTTGGAATTGACGTGCCCCTGCAGGTCTGAGCTCCTTGGACCTCAGAAGTTGACATCCAGGATCTGAGCAGTGGCTTGTGTGGTCCCTTAGCCATCCCCAGCGCAGGCAGCAGGAGCAGCCTTCAGAGCCTGATGGGGAGCTCAAAGCTTTCAGGACTTGGCAGAACTGCTGAGGTGTCTTTCTGCCATGACCCCTCTTGTGATCAGCAAGGAAATGGGCAAGATGTAATGAAAGGTCCCTGGGTTGGTGACAGCCTGTGCTGGTGGAAGATGCTGAGACGTGAGGTTCAGTGGGGATGGCAGGGTACCGGTGCCTGGCTACTGTTCATCCTGAGCAACACGTGTGCTGGTGGAGGGTCACTGGATCTTCTTCCTGGAGGAAGTAGCAGAAGCTGTGTCTCTAAAGAACGAAATGGTGTGAATAGGAAAGGATTTGTCCTGGTCCCCTTTTGCCAGCAAGAGGCCAGGCAGGCACACAACTGAGGGGGGGGGAGGTGGATGGGAAAAAAAAATATTGTTTTTCTCTGTCCTTAAGCAGGCTGATTCACTTTTTGAACTCTGACAGCATGGCACCTCTTAGTAAGTACTAAATTAAGTTAATTAGTGATGCTGGTGCGAGTGTGGTTACTCAGCATCGCTGGCTGCCAGCGTGTTAGGGCTGAGTGCTGTGTTCAGCTCACATCCCCTTCGCTTCTCCGACACCAGGCACCGTTCTGGCTGTGCAGTGCCTGCAGCTGGCACCCCGTACGGGTGTCTGTGCCACACTTGTCATCAGAGTCCCCCCAGGATCAGATGAAGCATTTTTCTTTCCCCATCTTCCAGCAAACTGAGTTTTGGTGAGAAAAGAAGTAACTTCAGGACATACAGGGATGCTCTAAGCTTTGAGCTGTTCCTCTGGGTAATTTTGGTAGTATCTGCTGGTAAAAAAGGCGGCCTTGGAGCAAAGGCAGGTGTCCTCGTGCCACTTTTTTATTTTGTAAGGCTCTCCTTGCTGCAAACCTCTGGGGGGTTTGTGGTTTGGCGGGTGCATTGTCCCTGTGTGCGTCTGCCTGTCCACACAGGCTGAAGTGCTGTGTTGTAGGTACGATATTTTTTTATTATTATTATTGCTGGTTTTAGGGTGCTGCTGGGACTGGAAGTGGTTATTCATAGCAGTACTCCTTGCTCCATCCTTAATACACATTTCTTTTCAGCTGCAAATCCCATTGCCAGCACGGTAATTGTTTTCATTGCTTCGTTGGGAGTAGTGAGGTTAACATCTTGAGCGGCAGCTAAAATAGACAAGAGCAAATAGCACAATCGCTTAATCCCCTGGAAATTACTCTTTTCGATATGGAGTTATGTTTCCTTTTTGTCTCCCCCCCTTTTCCTTTAAAGGGCAGAATTACATTTTATGTACAGCTGAGCCCAGGACCTGTAGTCCGCTCCTTCTACACGCGGAGTCACTGAATATATTCCTCTGGAGCCCCTTTTCCCAAAGGGAATTTCCCAGCTAGAGGGTTGCAAGACCTCGCTGGTGCAGGGAGGAGCAGTTCAACCCCATGGTTTCACCTTCCCCGAGCGTGGCCCATAGCAAAGGGGAAATGAGGATCTTCAATGGACCAGCAGCTCCCGGGTCCAGCCTGCAGCAGAGCTGGGAGCGAGTTCAAGTTGTCATGGGAGAGATGAGCAGCTTCCAATGTACATAAATATCCAACCCTTCTCTGTTGGCTCTATTGCTTTCCTTATAAACAGACACAAAGTCATTTTCCAAGTGAGCCATCTGGGTTTGACAGATGTCTCTGGCTTTTTCTGGGTCTATTGTTAAAGGGGAAAAGGGAGGGGATGTTCTGAATGGAAGGAAATAGCTTCTGATGGCAGTCTGCAATTTCACGGGCTGGGAGATGAGCTGCCCCTCTTTCCCTCAATTGCCATCAGCTCCATTGACTCTAATCTGCATTTGCAGCCTGGGAAGTGCCGGAGTTGTTGCTTCTTGGGGAAGGAAGTTCAGGTGGACTTCCACCCTTGAGCTGGTGGGCTCTTTGTAAGAGGTGTAACATTGGCTTCTGGTGCCATGTGAGTGAGGTCTTCACAGCCCTTCTTTGGGACTTAATTACCGTGTGCCTTTTATCCATTTCCATCCTGAAGCTGTGCAGACACTGGTACGAGGTAGGGTGTCCACCTCCCTTGGTCTTAGCCGTGTGTATTTGTACATCTAAAGTCTCTTTGAATCATGTTATTTCCTTCTTCCCAGTATGGAAAGATCCCTGTGTGTGATCATTGCTGCCAAATGGTGAATTTAGCNCTTGTACTGGTAAGAGGTGTGCCATTGGCTTATGAAGCCATGAGCGAGGTCTTCCCAGCCCTTATTTGGGACTTAATTACCGTGTGCCTTTTATCCATTTCCATCCTGAAGCTGTGCAGACACGAGGTAGGGTGTCCCCCTCCCTTGGTCTTAGCCACGTGTATTTGTCCACTCTAAAGTCTCTTTGAGTCATGTTATTTCCTTCTTCCCAATGTGGAAAGATCCCTGTGTGTGATCCTTGCTGCCAAATGGTGAATTTAGCAAAGTTGACATGGTTAAATACCAACAGAAAATGTCAACTTTTTCTATATTTTTTTTTTTCGTTTTGGACTTTTGTTGTTCTTGATGAAAGCAGGTGAAATACATCCTGAAAGGGATGATATTAAAAATAGAAGGGGGGGTGGGTCTAAAGTGCTTTCTATGCTAAAGGTCATGCATCAGAAGTGAATTGCAGAGAATATATTCAGGTTTTGATGAGACTTTTTGCTTCCCCTTTCTACTGTGTGTGTGTTCTTCTGCTGGCACAGGAGTCTGTTCAGAACAGCAGGGCTGCAGGCGTGCTGTCACGTGCTGGATGTGAACATGCGAATTATCATAACGCTTCAGCAAGAGCAGAGTCCGAAGGGCACATTTAGGACAACTTTGCTAAAAATGCAGATCTTATGTTTGCTTTTACAGTTTATACAATTAGCTGAAGAGGGGCGGAGGGAAGCAGGGGAGCACTGTAATTATTCAATAACTGCGTTGTGGCAGCATACCAAGTGGGAAGTTGTCAAAGATAGATGTTTGGTAAAGAATCTGTCAATACTGGAAGCCTCATTTCCTCCTCTGTGTTATCTTCCCCAGGGGAGGCAATAAAGGCTGGTATTACATAACCCTTGTGTTTATTTGCTGGAACAACTTCCCACAGACCAGCAATTACCCAATTATGATCTACAGACCATCAGTGGTCTAGGAGGTCTTGGCAAATAACCTATGTGATGGTATGGCTGTTGTTAAATTTTCATTTGAGGGATGTTGAGATGCCTGATCCTGGAGAAATGCATGGCTGGGCGTGGGAAATGTTGAGTTACCAGTTGTCTGATGGTGTGGAGATTTTGGAAGCACCCCATTGCTCTAGAGGGGGGATGTCTCCTGAGATCTCCTGTAGCCCTTTGGCAACAGCCCGTGTTCGGAGCCCTCTCTGAAGTCCTTGGGTTTGGGTTGCTCTTTGAGAATAACAAAAATGTTGTAGCTCATGGGTCCAGCTGCGTGTACTCTGGATGCTTGGCTGCACGTTGGAGGATGTTCTTGAAGAGTCTTTGACACGGATTTATCGAAGCATTCACCCTGTTCTCAGATCTAAGCCACCAAACCACACGTTTCTGTTCTCTCTGCAAGACAGAAGTGTTTCCACTTGGTGTTTGTAACACAAAGATGCCTGCCCTGCGCTGCAGACATTCATGAAAAGATTTTTGCCCTACTGTAGTAGTTCAGTGTTTTCTTGCAAATTGTTGTGGAATAGAGCTTAGGTTCATGCTTTTATGTGACTCCAGGGAAAAACAGTAATTTCTACAGAAGGGTCTGACTCTGTACAATAATTTTAGGGGGATACATGAGCAAGAAGGAAAACGGACATTAAGAGGCCAGCATTTTGCATCAACAGAAGTTTTCTCATGTTCAACTGTTCAAACATCACTTGCATTTAAGTGAGGTGGGATTCGGGGCATGCACAGAGCTTCAAGTGCCTTTCCCCATCCATCTTCCCCTTCTGTCTTATGTGGCACCTGTGGGCTTTTCCGTGGGAGCAGCAACATCATCTGGCTGTGTGCAGCCCCCTGGTCAGCTAGCACAGCTCTGTTAGGTGGAGGAAAGCCTGGATGGTGGTTTTTTTTTCCTTTCCCTGTGGGACTCTGTCCTGGGGCTGTGCCATCAGCCATGGGCACTTCCTATGGTTTCCTGACTCCTCTCTCCTACAGCTCCTTCTCCCTCCAGCCCAGCTGGTGTGCTCCTTTGTCATACCATGCTGTGGTGCATGTTCTCTGATGGTTGATGACATGGGAATAATCCCAAATGACTTTGTCCTGACAGCTCAGCCTGGGATGTTTTGCAGAATCAGCAGCTCAGCACCAAGAGCTGAGCACCAAGAGGGTTCCAGGGGTGTGCTGACCTGCGTGTGGTCTTGAATTGGGGTGGTACTGGTAAAACCACTGGGGAATATTGAATGTTGGGGAGTCCAAAGTCTGAAAGAGGTCTGTGTGTTTGGGAGCTGCAGCGCTGGCTGAATCGGCAGCTGGATGAGTTGGATTTGTTTCAGGGGTCAGTACCCAGATAAATATTTGCAATAAGACGTTCACCAGCCTTTATTAAAGCTACACTGAGGCTGGCTTGTAATCTTGGAGGCAGGGAAGGAAAAAGGTGGGAGAGAAAAGCTTTGTGTTAGTATTGATTGTTATGTTTGGGCAAGGATTTTTTTTTGTCTTAATTAAAGGGAAGACAGGTCCAGGAGGTGAGATGACAAAAGAGGCACTTAGGAATGTAGTTTTTCCTTTTGCTTTTTTTAAAAACACTTTAAAGCTGGAAAAGCTTTGCCTTCAATAGCGTTCAACAAAACTCAGAATTTGCTTTCAAGTGCAAAGACAGCTGTAAGCACACGCATGGCGAAGCGCTGCTTTGAAGGAGTTAACAAGAGCTCGGAGCAGAGCGGTCCCTTGATAAAGTCTGCTTGGACTTCTTTCAAACACATTTATCAAGGTTCCTCACAGATGTTTAAGAAAACAAAACTGCTTGGAAAAAGAGCAGGGGAGAGTCTTTTTTTTTTTTTTTTAAAGGAGAGGGACAGACTGGAAGTCAATGAGTTTTCCTGGTGGAGGGAAGTCACCAGCAGAATACTGGAAGGTCCCCTGCTGAGAATTTGGATACTTCAAATATGTTCCAGGGACTTGAAAAAGGAACAAAAAGAAAAGAAATGAGTTTTGGCAGCACAGCAAACTATTTGGGGTAGTAAAGGCAGAGGTGAAGCGTGGAGATGTGCAGAAGGATGTTCTGAAACGGTGGCAGGATGCTAAAATGACAGATGAATTGCAGGGTAGGAAAATGTGAAGTGATGCACATAAAATAATAATTGTGTGTACACAAGGCGATGAGCTGTGAGATGCCAACAGGATTTGGGGGCTGGGTTATAGTGTAGGGCTCTGTGCTCAGCAGTGATCAAAACCCAATGGAACATTAGGAGTTATTAGCAAAGATGGGGAGAAAACATGCTGCAGCTGTGTAAGCCTGTGGCTGTGCTGCCTGCTGCTCTTGATCTGGCTCTGGGGGGAAAAAAAAAAACAGAAGTGGAAAGAGGCTCAGCAGGGCTAAAATTGGAGATATGGGGAAGTTTTTGTATCAGGAGTTGTCAAGACCGGTGATCCTTAGACTGAGATAAGGGGAAACATTGCAGAGGTCTGTAAAACAATGAGACAGTGAAGGCAGTGATTTCTGGTGGTCCACCTCCATCCTACTACTGAGGGGTATCGGATGGAGGGTGAGGCTGCAAGCTGTGCTTCCCAAGGGGACCGCAGAGCAGGATGTGTAGTTGTAGCAGCGCATGTGAAATAAAGTGCTAATCGTGAGTGCCGTGGCCTTTCTGTAAATGTCTGGGAAGCCTTTAATGAAAGGTTAATTGGGCAGTGGATCAGCAGAGAGGTGTCCAGGGAAAACGAGGTGTTGCTCAGAGAAAAGGGCGAGTGCGTGAGTGCCGATGAATTGATTTGATTTCTGTGTACCACAGCAGGATGGCAAATCCTGCTGTTCCCTAGCTGATGGTTGCTGGAATTGCACGGCCACCGTTCAGCCCGTGGCTGCCCTGCCATGGTGGCATGGGTGCAAACTGGTCCTTTGGCAACCTGTGCTGTTTGTTTGACTTGTTTGGAGGCTGGTGGGACTTCAGCCCAATGGAGCACCTAGGTCTTGAGAGTGCCCTGGGATGCCTGGGTCTGTCCCATACCTTCAGGAGCACAGGTGATGCTGAGCTCTGTTCCCGTTAACCTTGTTGAGAGTGGTTCAGAGCTGGGGTGGAAGCAGTGGACTTCACTTGTCATCACCACCCATGTCATGGCATGCTGGCACTGAAGAAGCAAAGCTGATGAGATCCTGTTCTTGGAAGTNGAGAGTGCCCTGGGAGGCCTGGGTATGTCCCATACCTTCAGGAACATGTGTGATGCTGAGCTTTGTCCCCGTTAACCTTGTTGGGAGTGGTTCAGAGCCAGGGTGGAAGCAGTGGACTCCTGGTTTGGCTTCTCATCACCACCTGTGTCATGGCATGCTGGCACTGGAGAAGCAAAGCTGATGAGATCCTGTTCTTGGAAGTGTATCTGGATTTTATCTCTGCTAATAAAAAGATGAAGGTTAAAGGCAGCTCTGGAAGGGGGAACAATCTTCAAATTAATTTCATTTTCTAACTGGATGGGTATCTTGAAGATCTTAGTGGTCAAATTGAGCTGGGATCTTTCCCCTTGTTCAGGGCAAGTGTTACCTTGTCGGAAAGAAATGTTTCTGGGATCTGAGTGCCTGCTGGCAATAAGGCTGCAGACCGTGTCGGGCTTTTTTTGAAGTCTCCTTTATTTCTAATGTAATTGGCTGCATGGATTGAATTCATGAATTATCCCAGAGGTTGCTACAGTAGTTTGTTACTAGGCTATACCCCATGCACACTATTTTGTCTGTTGCTCAGCTTCTCCACGTGGTTACTAGGGGAATGTTCCTTTCACCTGGCTGTGCAATGGTTAATGTGACCATATGCTGTCCTGTCCCTTGGTGCCACCTAACATCTGTGTGGGTTGAGGACCCCCTTACTGAAGGGTTGCCTTTGGCATGAGGGATGCACCCTGTGATGCCATGAATGGATCCAGGATAAAAGGGTTCAGGAACATCAGATTTGTAATAGTGTATAATAACCTGCTGGCTTGGTGATGTGGGTGGGATGCTGCAGAAGGTGGCATTTAATGACAGGCTTGTGCATGCTTTATAGGGCATCTGCACAAAGTCACGTTCTCTTCTGAGCTGCTTGGGAACCAGCAATATTTCCTGAATCCAAACCTACCCACCTTAGAAAAGGTCCCAGAAATGTCCTGGATTTTCTGAAGTTCCCTGCTTTGAAAGAAAAAAAAACCCTGGAAAATTACATGACATCTGAAATTGTGCCTTTTTTTCCTGGATGCTCCGCTAATTCCCTGATGAGCAACAAGCTTGACTCCCTCCTGGTGCAGGCAGGTGGGAGTGAGTGTGATGAGCCCTGATGAATGGTACCGGGGGGTTTGGGCTGCCTTGCTCCTGCAGACATCCCCCTGCTCCGCATCCTCCCGCAGCTCCTGGGTCACAGACCAGAGGGGCTCCCGTGCCTCTCCTGCAGCCCTGAGCCCATGGCTGGGACTGGGGGTGTCACACAGGCTGCAGCGGGCATCTCCATGTTTTTAAAGCATGTTTTTCCAGGCTGAAAACACCAGCACGGTTTCATGAGCTGGCACTATTAGCACGTGTGTTTCCCCTCCCGCTGTGCGAGAATAATTCCCCTCTCTCAGCGGTGTGAGTGTGTCTGTTCCTCTCTTGATTTATGGAGGCAAAGAACTCATTTGGGAGGATGAGTCACAAGTAATTGAGTTCCAGAGGGGCTGTATTTCATGGCTTTTCCCCTCTTTATTTTTGCCCTGCGCTGTACCTTGTGGTTACCAGAGCTTTGGTCTTCCAGGGAACATGGGTTAAAGCTTAGAACCGAGCTTGGGCTGCACGCTGCCTTGATTCACGGTTAAAACCCAACCTGATGCTGTAACTCAAGATGACGCAGAGATAATATTTTAAGCTTTATATTATTGTAAATATTCATTGAAGGCTGTTGGCAAACACTTGGCACCTTGTACAAACCCCAGGGTGGGTGCGGGAGTCCCTCTGCAGGAGTGTTCGTGTCCAGGTGCTGCTGGGGGGGATTTGTCAGCTGCGGGGCTGCAGGGGGTTTAGGTGCAGAGCATGAAATAAAGAGGATTGCTGGGTGTAGCTGAAGTTCTTGGAAAAACAGTCATTCAGAGGGCAGGGCATGAAGACAGACCCCAAGTGAGTGGGGGATTGATGGTGTGGGCTGGGGCAAGGGTGGGGTACAGAGCCATTGCTTAGCTGACGGATGGGCAGCAGATGTATTTTGTACCTTGTTGGTGAAGGTCCATGGGTTTGACCTCCCCACGATGTCTTTGAAGATATTTGGCTCCTCCAGCAGCTGGGTGAGCATCAGGGCAATGTGCAAGAGCCGTGGTGGGGTGAGCTGCTGGCTGACCGGCTGCAGCAAGGAAAGGAGTTTTTATAATTCCTGTCCTGGTGAGGTGGTGAGCCAGGCGCTGGGGACCTCAATCTCACAGGCAGGATTTGAGCTGAATAATGTCCCTGTGTTTCTAGAAGGGCACGGCAGAAAGTCAGCAGCAAGCAGCTCATCTGGGCGCCTTGGGCGGTGCAATTCAAACTGGGATCTCTGCTGTGCTAGTTTGGTTTCTCCTTGTGCAAATACTTCTTGTTTTAGTTCAGAACTTTTTCTGCGAAAATCTCTGGTGGTAGGAAACTGTGCAACAGCTCTTGTGGTGTCCTGTTCGCTGGGATTTTGCACAACACCTTTTGTCTTTAGCTGAAACCATCGCCTCATGCAGCCGCTGGCTTCTCCCAACTGGGAGCTGACTGATCGACCTCGAAGAGCCGCAGCGACTGACTCCACTCTCACATTTCCATTTCTATTTACGGTCTAATTTATCCCTCTCTCTGAGTGCTTCTTGAGAACACTTCCCTGGCTTTTTCCTTCAAGTGTAGCAAAACTAAACAGAAGAGTTTGCTGCTGCTTTGCTGGGCTGAATAACTCGCTGCTTTGATAACGGTGAATCTGGTCCATGATCTGTCTGAACAGTGATGTGTATCATTACAGACCAAGCAGACAAACCCCCAGTCCTTGACAAACCTGCTTCCTCTGAAGAGCAGATGATCTCGGGGTGGAAGCTCTGGTTCCGAGGGTGCTTTGAAGCAAGAAGCTGAATGCACTGTGAGAAGCAGTTGTGAACACTAAGGTGATGGATCAACAGTTCGTTGATTTATATGTGCCTTTGATGGGCAGAATTGTCTGTTGTAAATGGGTTTTGGTAGATTGTCCATCTGTTGTGTCCTCTGCTGTGCCCTGCTCCTTATTTGTGCTAAAGAGACCGTGCTGTCTCAGAATTAATCCCATTAGTTAATTAGTCTTATTTTCTCTGTGGCTTCTTTACTCTGCGGATCCAAACAGTGAATGGTGGCATGGATGGTGTAGTATTTTTTTTTTTTTTTGTCCTGTGGCCAGCTCAGCCTTGGGGGGAAAGGCCATGAAACCCCCCCTCCTGTCAGTGGGGATGGGTGAGCCCTGTGTCTTAGCCGGGGAGGTGCACACTTGTGCTTTCCCCAGAGCTGCCGTTAGGCTGGACATCCCAAAAGCAAAGTGCAGAAATCCCTTGTGCCTGTCGCATCGCAGTGGCTGTGGGGAAACGGGAGTTTTGCTAAGGAGGTGTAGGATGAATCAGAGGTGAGCTCCATGCCTCAGCCTGCTGCCAGTCCCCTGCATTGTCCCTGTGCCTCTGGCTCCCCTGTAAAACGGGGCTGATGCTGCTCGCTGCTGAAGCAGGAGAGGGGTGAGATGCTGCCGAGGCTTGTGAGTCTGTCCCTAAGTGAGGCAGGTCCTAAAGAAAACAAACCTTGCTCTTTGCCATCCCGTGTGACAGTCATTTTCTCTCTGGAAAAGCTTCGTTTGAAATGAGTCTGGCCCTGCCGCTAATGAGAGCATCAAAGAACTTCAGGGGGCACAGGAACCCGCGCAGAGCTGCTTTTAATTCCCCGCAGTGCTGCGGCGGGGCAAGAGGTCTTTTTAATTTGATTTAAGGTCCTTTTGCTGATAAAGACACAGAATATGGATGCAAATACTTTTTTTTTAGCTGATGACATTTGGAGAGGAGTGTGTGTTTCTTCTAGATTTTACCCGGAGGGTGTGTTGTTGTGTGTTTTGATTTGTTATGCTAAGTAATTGCAAAAGATCTCTGTGCTGGGCAAAGGTTTGGTGCGGTGCCACCACATGCGTGATTGTACTCCTTTCTTCTTCCTTCCCTGCTGTCCTCCATCTCCTTTTCTCTTTTCTCGGTGTTGTCCATGCAAAATGTATTTAAACAGGCAAGTGGGCAGCTGCTAAACCCAGGGGGCTCTGGATGCTCTCCTTCCTGGGAAGGACCTGAAAGCAGCAGCTGGGGTCTGGCGTGTCCCAGAATTTTAAAAAGAAAAAATAAGGTTGGCAGATATAGTTGTTATAGCTGTGGTATGAAACTATACATCCTTTGGATTAAGAATTTTCCTCTTTGATTTATATCTTGACAATTTGTATTGGCAATGCTGAATTTTTTTTTCTGTGGCTTGAAAACGGGATTTCCATAGTGGAGGAGGAGGAGGGCTGGGACTGTTCATTGCAGTGCAAACTGAATTTGGGATCTGTGACAGCATATTGAAACCTGAACCACTGAGGAGGGAGACACACACTCTCCTCGGGGAAGCGGGTGTTTGAGAGGGGCACAGGAGCCGGGCTGGAGCATCCCTTCTGCCCATTCCCTCCCACCAGCTGCAGGCGAGGTGCAGAGAGACCTGACCCTGCTTGTGCCCCGTCTCCAGCAAATGTTCAACCCATCGAGTCATAGAGGCACTCAATTATTTTGATGAGCGATCGCCTTTTGACCTGGGAAAATGTTCTGCAAAGGTATCAAACCCCATCAGCTTGACGTTCCTCGTCAGCTCTGTCCGAGGCTGCTGGGGGTGTTTTGCTGCTGTGCTTTGCTTTGGGAAGATGCTGAGGACTTTAATGAGCCTAACCCTGACCGAGAGGAGCATTTCTTACAGCTGACAGGGCCCCCCAAGGCTGACCTCGCTGGCCACCTTGCCCCAAACCCCAGCCCAGCCTGTCCCCCACCAGCCTTCCAGTGGCCAGACCCTCCCAGGCTGCTCGTGTCCCCCTGGGAGCCACTCACTGTCCTTCCCGGTCGCTTTCCTGCCGGCTGTACCTGTGCAGAGGGGCTTGCAGGGGGATGTCTGTCTGTCTGTCCAATCAAGCAGGATTGCTTTGGGTTTAGTTCTGCAGCAGAGCTGGTGTTTCCCGAAAATGGGGGTACCCCTAGCCTGCTTACAGCCCTGTATCTGTGAAATAATGAAGAATGTTTCTTTAATTGCTATTAGAACACATTTGCTTTTCCCTTAGGAATGGAAATAAGAAGCAAAATGTCATCTGTATCTTTTCCATGCTTTTCGCTATCGGAGACCTACAACAGTCCTGCAGCCTTCCCCCCCCCCTCAAGCTCAGTCCAGCTTTTTCCAATTGCATCTAATGAGATTCCCCCCCTTTTTTTCCTTCCCTGAGGACAGTGGCTAACCTTGTCTTTATACCCCAAACCAGCAGCTATTCTGGGATAGATAACATAGACCAGTGCTGCACATGGACTATTGAGTGGTGTTTCATAGATGAGCTGGTGGGAAACCCACGTTTCCCTTTGTGTCCTCTATCCCCTTTGCTAATTATTTATCAGCCCTATCACAGCAGTGTCCGGAGGCCTCTGATTAAGTTTCCACTTGCTGAGCATGGTTCAGAGAATCCCTTTGGGATGTTAAACCAGGAGTATGAGGAAGAAGAGGGTGGCTGTGGCTCCAGACAGGGATGAAGCATCAGGCAGATGAAGTGCATGGTATCAGGGCAAGGAGCCCCTCAACACAGCATGTTCTGGGTGGCATCAGCTGTTTTTGGCATGTTTGTGATAAAGATCTCTTGCTAGAAGGATCACTGAAGAGAGTCCTGGAGTTTGCTGGGATGCTGGCATCTTGATTAGATAGATTTGTACTTGCAGGGCTTCATTTGCAGACCAGCGTGTTCCTGGCCATGCTGATGGTGTGCATCACCGCCGTGGCAGCGTGCATCCCCTCCGTGGCCGTATCCCTGCAAACCTGTACCGCAGACTACAGCTGTGTTATCTCCAGGCTTGGGAGGATTGGTGCAGAGGAAAGGGTAGATGCTTTGCTTGAATTCATATCTCTGGATCTACAGCACTTAATTTTATTTTTGCATTGTCAATTGTGTTTTGTGGTATTGCCGTAACTCCCTCTGGTGGCTTATTTGACAGTTAAACTGTCTGTTTTGATTGATTTTTCTATCTAGATGCAGCATAGCTTTGTCTTGGAGACTGCTGTGGATGGAGAAGGTGAGGAGTTTGTGCCCTGCTGGGGCGATGGGTTTGCTGCCTGTTCTCACTGTGCAGCTTTGCCTCTCTGTGGCTGAGCAAAGCCGTTCCCCTGATTAATTGTCCTCTGCCTCACAGCTACAGGGTGCATTGAAATCAGCATCAGAAGGGTTTTCTGAGTCTCTGCTGGGCTGACAGGCTTCAGCTGGCAGAGCCGTGGCCAGAGATGCCGGCTGAGGCTGTGCCTAGGAGTGGGCTTTCCCATCCTCTGCAAGCACCTGTCCTGGGTTCAGCTGAGACAGAGTTCACTTTCTTCATGATAGCTAGTGAGAGGATGTGTTTGGGATTTGTGCTCAGAAGAAAGCTGATAAAAAGTGATGTTTACGCAGCTGCCAAGGTCTTTCAGCTTCTCTGGCTGGGTGCAAGCAGGAGAAGCTGGGAGGGAGCACAGCCCCGGTGACCAGCTCAGGATTTGATTTTAGGTTTGGGATTGAGACCCAGAGTGGCCAATAATCTATCCCATAACATACATGTCATGCCCAGGATATAGGTGAGGACCCTCCAGAAGATCATTCCTTTTAGTTCTGGGTCTCTTTTGCTCTGGGTCATTTAATTCCAGGTGGTTGCTCTCCCAAAGCTTTCTCCCCCACCCCGGTCAGTTCTCAGTCAGGGATGCTCAGACTGTTCTCTCCGTTCCGTGAGTGTGGTTTCGGGACTCTCCCTGCTCTGGGATTGTTAGCTGGGAACAGGCTGAGCCTTAGTCATCAGGTGGGGCAGTATCACTGTGTGTCACTCACTTGTACATTTGTATATAGTATTATTTTCAATATTATTGTAGATTAGTTATTAAATTGTTCTTATCTTAACCCCCAGGTCCTTTTTTCCCTTTACCCCTTTAATTCTCTCCCCTATCCTCGGATGGGGGGGGGATTGGGTAAGTGGGTGTGTGGTTTGGCCCCCAGCCAAGAGCAAACCCATCACAGCACCCCTGCAAGAGGAAATCCCAGGTACAATGGGAGCACCATGCTAGAGAGGTTCCCAGGAGTTATCCACCATAGCGAACAGTTATTAACACCACGCCGAAGCTGTGACAGGCAGCTGTGCTGTGCAGAAATCTCTCTCCCAGCTGGAAAACCCAGAGGTGGCTCAGAGCTGGTCTCTGCTCCGCTGGGTCACAGCTGCGTGTCCTGTGCTGGGAGCATCACCTGCCTGCCTGGGCACTGCTGCTCCCTGCCCGGACGGACACCTCTGCCTGCTGGCTCCTGCCCTCTGCCCCAGGGGAGAACCAGTCTGACTCCTTCCCACGACTGCTCCTGTCCCCAGCCACAGGGTGTGTTAACACACTGCCCTTTCTGTGCCTCTTTGACATAAAAATACATAAAACTTGCCTTTGCCTGTGCCATATGGAAACCACAGAAGAATTTCTTCCTTCTTCTGTAGCTCATCTGATGTTCCTTATGACATTTCTGCAAAGGCGTCAGTGGTTTTTATATTTATTTATATATATATGCATACCTTTGCAAGAATTCTGGTGCAGAAATAATAAATAGCAGGTTATTCTTTCCCCAGCATAACAGAAAGAAAAGACAGATACTATCTTTTTGTTCTCTGGGTATTATTCCTTGCTGCCTGGTATTGAGTTTAATTAAATTCTTGACACTTAACCCTTAAACAGAGTTGATGGATTATGTTTAGAACTGCAGGGTAGCTGGAAGCATTGTGGGGATAGTTCTGGAATGCTCGGGAGCTGTCAAGGCAGAGCATCCTTCTCCCTCTCTGGCTCCTATGGGCTCACCTGGATTTAATGCAGAAGTGCCAGGTCTCTAATCTGGGAGATGTGGGTGGTTTGGGTCAGATGTAAAGTCTGACTCATTCTGTTATGTTTTGCCTGTTTAAAATGAGAATTTGGGGTTTGTTCTTTGTGCTGATGTAACTGCTTTTTTTTTTCTTTCTCTAAGTAAATGCCCCAGCCCAGTGCTTGGGGACTTGACACATTGCAAAAGCTGGTGGCTGACAACTGGACGTGGGGGAACTACCTGCATTGCACGTGCTGTGATGTTGCTGAAAAAAAACCCCAAACTTGCAGAGCTGGGGAATGTATTACAGTAATTAAGTGCAGGGTGAAGAAAGGGAGGGACATCCTGGGCACGGAGGAAATTAAATGGAAAGTGGTATTGAGCTGATGTGGGGTGGAATGGCACAGGGCTCTGTTTGCAGGGTGGAAATTATTTATTGGATTTTGTCCAAAGCTGAGCTTATGTAAGAGGCATGTCTCCAGTCTTCCAGACTTGGCCACCTCTGTTCGTTAAAGAGGGGCAGGTGATGATCTACCTGGTGACTGCTCGAGCCAGCGGGGTGAGATGGGCTTGCGAAGATTGGTGTTTTCATTCAGGGACATTTTCATTTCATATTAACACTGAGAGCAAATCAAATCTGCCTGTTGCCCAAAATGCAAACCCGTGCCGCTCGGTACCGTGTTGCCTTGGACAGGGATGCAGGGCATCTCGGGAGGAGGACACTGAGCTGACCGGGGGATCGCCCAGTTCCACCAGGGATGGGGGGCTGCCCATGCCCTTCTGGCAAGAAGAATGGTTGCTTTGGCCAACACCATCCACACTTGGGCTTTTCTGATGCTGCTGGCCTTGGACGTGCTCAGGATGGGACATCCCAGTGGCGGGCACAGGGCGTTTGGTGGCAGCAGCTCTCTGCACTGGTGACTGTTTGTCTGCAAGAGAGATTCAGAAGTGAAGGATTTGGACTGTTACAGTTGGGATGTTATTACTTGCTGTATATTTTTGTGGGCATCCCACAGGAGCCCAGGTTGTAGACCAGGACTGGCAGGCACTTGTCAGCACAGAGCCGTGTTTAGTTCATTGATTGTTCTGCCAGAACCTTGACAGCTGTTGAGCTTTTTTTTCCTCCTTTTTCATTTTCCCACATGCAGAGAGCAGCTCGCATATTTTTCTCTGTATGTTGACCTTTGTTTGAAATGAAAGCAAAAGAAAATTGGAGAAAGCCCCAGTGAGAAAGGCAGGAGTTGCTCTCTAATGTACCGCGTGGCTTGTATCTCACGGAAAGGCTGTTTGGCTGGTTAAAATGTTTTCATCAAAATTCCTTTTTTTAGGGGAAATGGTTTTTTTTCAAAGGAAGCAAAACATTCCTGAGAATTCTTGTTATTTCAGTTTTTCGTATTTTACCAAAAGATGTTTGAGACTTATTTTTTTTCAGCAAATCTATGGAAAATGTCAATGTTTGAGACTGATTTTGTCATAGAACATGTTATTCCTTATCAGTGTACAGAGAAACTCTCAGTATATGACCTAGCAGAAGTAAGATTTTTTTTCATAGAAAATTCTGATGAAAAGCAAATCAAAACAAGAGGAAGTGATGCTCTGCCTCAGTGCATGTCCTACCTGTGAGGTTGCTCTCTTCTCAGAAGAAGAAAATAGAGGAAAAAAAAAACTAGAGCTGCCCTGAAGCTCTGCAAGAATGTATTTAAGTGGAAATAATAATGATGCAATTATTTTTTCCCCATAAAAATAGCGTTTAGTTGAAAATTTAATCCTTCCAAAAAGAAAACAATAATGACTATAAAAACCCACCAAAAAAAATCTTTATTACAAAATTACCTTGGGGATAATGCAGTTGGTGGGAGATTCCTTTAGTGCTGCTGTTCTTATGAAAGCTGATTGCGTTTTATTTTTAATGACTATAATATTCAAAATATATCAGCAGCAAAGACCATATTCTCCTAAAATTGTGTCCTCCATTGCTGTGCACAGCTTTCCTGCTGGGGTGGCTGTACAGCGTGGTGTGCTGCTGGGTTGGCCATCTTTTACCAGTGCTTTGATTTTTGGTTTTATGTCTCTTTATATTTATGAAAAATATTTTATATCTATCTACAGTCGAAGGGAGCATTGGAATGTCCTGACAGTGCATTTAAATATGGATTTTTGCTTTTTTTTTGGCCTCTTTTCCCCTTTACTGGAGCAACCCTGCTGCAATCTTCTTCCTTTGTGCCTGGGGGAGTGGAACAGGGGGGTGTTNAAAGAGAGCATTGGAATGTCCTGCCAATGTGTTGAAATATGGGATTTTATTTTTGGTTTTTTGGCTTTTTTTCCCCTTTACTGGAGCAACCCTGCTGCAATCTTCCTCCTCTGTATCTGGAGGAGTGGAACAGGGGGGTGTTACACCTATTTAGGGGATGTTACACCCAAAGTCTCTTAGATTTATGTCCATGTCTGATTCAACAGGGAGCTGAAATGTTAACCTGCTCTAATGCATTTGCTCGGTGTCTCTGCCCCTATGTGTCGGTTATCCCTGTACAACCGCTTTTTGTGGGGAGAAGTCAAGCAACCGGAGTAGATGTCAGTGCCTGGAGAAGGGGTTCTCCTCTTTAGGAGCCCCCAATGGTCAGGCAGCAGAGGCAGGTCATTTATTTAGCCTTGCCCTGGCCATAGCAAAGCCTCAGCAGACCTTTGATAAACTGTTGGAACCAGCAGCCAGATTGTGAACTCAAATCCAGCCCTGTCCTTTAGGAATAAAAGTTCTCCAAACACCTGCTTTTAGGATCCAGGTGATAGGCATTGGGAGAAGCCCCTGGAGAAGTGCAGCGGCAGTTTCCAGCTCAGCTCACTGCTTTCTGATCAAAGGGCTCCGTGCTCAGACCGCTGTGTGTGGTGTGGGAGGGAGGTGAAGCCTGGCGAGCATCGCTTCAGGCTCGGCTTAATTAATGGCAAAGTACAGCCCCCTCTAATGCACTGGGAAGGGGTGGAGGAGAGGCTTGTGGCAGAATTTGACAGTGGTTTAATGAAATGTGTTCTTGCAGAGTCAGTGACCCTGCCCTGATCTGCGCTGGACCATTGCTGCCCTGCTGTGCAGCAAGGGGAGGGATGCTCCGCACAGGCAGCCGGTGGCTGGTGTCACCTCCGGTGCTGTCCCCAAACCACTGGGCTTTGGCATTCGGGAAAGCTGACGGGACTCCCCTGCACTACTGTTTCAGACCGTTTTGTTCTGGTGGTTTAAAGCGAATGATGGATGAGCTTCCCGTGTGGATTGTGAAGGGTCTGAAAAATGTGACGGGATTGCTTCCATTCCTCACTTCATGTTTCTGACAGGGGAAGGGACGATGAAGAATGGGAGGTGCCTGCCTTTAGATTTGCAGGACTTCTGCCTGATGTGGTTAATAATTAGTATTTCCAGTAGAAATGGAGTAAAGCCCTGGAAGTGTGCACGTGGGGGGGACGTGCAGCTGGTACAGTTGTTACCTGGTGATGGGAAGTTGGGGGGATTTATGTGGGGTGGGGGGGTGTGGTGTAGCTGTGTCTCTAACTGGGATGTGTTTCCTTACTGTAAGATAGCATGAGACTGGCAAGTCCTAACAGTTCTCAGTAAATCCGCAGATTTTGAAATAGTGAAGCTTTATATGAGCTGTGATACGGAAACGTGGCACACAGCCATGCTTGTTAGTCTGCCTGTTGGTTATTTGCACTGAATGCTCAAGTCAGCGTCTTCTCTGCGTGTAGTTGAATATTTGATTGAAATTTTAGGGGTGAAAAGATCAGCAGCAGCTCAAAAAGCAAAAATAAGGCTCAGAGCCAGCCTGAGTCTCCTTTTTATTTCCTTTATTGCCTTCTGCAGTCCACGGGGAGTCTTTACTTCGGTTTGCATGAAGCTGCCTTTTCTGCTGGCTGTTTGCATCCTCAGTTTATGTGGTTTATGTTGGTTATTTTCTGACTGGTGAATTTTTTTCTAGTGTGACTATGCTCACGCTTGGTATCTTTTGTGGCTGCTTTTGTCTGTTATTGCAGCTACTGAAATCAAGGCACCATGACTCAATAATGAACTTCATTAATCACCTCGGTACTGTACTGACTGCAGCACGGGTGCATGTGCTCCTAGCGAAGGTGGGTGCTGTGTGTTTGGGAGGAGTGGGCACCAGCAAATGCTGCCCCAAGGAGAGGCTGGAGGAGGTGACCCAGCTCCATGTGGCCTTTGATGCAGCCATGGGAGGGCAATCGTGCCCACCTCTGCTGTGCTCTGTGCTAGACATGGAGTTAAGCTTTCCCTGGCCCAAAGTGGAAGAGGGTTGAACTTTGTTTGCTTGTGTTTACCCTTGGCTGCATCCCTGTGGCTGGTCCAGCTCCTGCCTGTCCTGTGGGAGCAGATGCTTCTGCACCCAGGGTGTTTCAAAGCCCAGGCTTTTGGTTTCCAGTCTAATCATGCCAAAAGCTTGTTTGTTCTAATTCTTTATGCAGTTTATCTTATCTCTCTTTAATATCCGTGTCTGAGCTCGGCTCCATTCTGCCTGTGTGTGTGTGGGGACAGGGTGGGTCCTGATGGTAGCAGAGAGAAGTGAGGTGGGTACAAATGCTTTTTCATTAGGGCTGCAGGTTAATGTAATGAAAATATCAGAGCTGGAGATGCTGCTGCATGGCCCAGAGGCTGCATTGAAAAGAAAACGAGAAGGGGAGTTGTGATGCCGTAGAAGAGATTTTTCAATCCTTGTTTAAACCTCACAAAGTTGATGGAATTAGCATTAGCAGCACTTGGGTTCTCCTCTTGGTGTGTGTCCCTCAGTGGAATATGCAAACTTTCTGGCATGAGAACATCGGCAGAACACCTCCACCCACCCTTTCAGGCATGATTGCGTGTCAAGTTGGACCCTTCCCAAAGGATGGCGAATGTGATCGGACTCCCCGTGGGGATCCTCCCGTGACGTGAGATGGCTGTGGAAGCAATCGCTTTCCTCTTCCCAGCCTGCAAAAAACCCAGATTGTTAGATGAACGTGCATTTTGGGTCAATGACTGGTATTGTGGAAGAGAGTTGCTTTGATTCCATCAGTTATAATGATTTTTTTTTTGAAGCAATTACCTATAATGTTTGAGATTCCACCCTGTTGAGAAGTTTTCACATTTTTTCATTATATCTGTCTCTCCACACCCTCCCTTCTTACCTCCCCAGCCATTACTTTTTAGATGACAGTAATTTCCTGTTATTGAGTAGCAATTGAATAGTGTTCCTGTAGCGGTGGAGAGGTGCTGATGGTGCTGTTGATGGAAGCATGTGGCCGGTCGTGCTGGAAGGAAGCAGAATTTGGCTCCATTATTTGTCCCTTCATAGGAAAGGATGACACTATGGGTTATTTCATCTCCTTTGAGATCTCCTTTCACGTCCCAGACTGCCATAACCTGTGGAAGGCCAAAAGATGTTTAGCAAAGGGTTTTACACCTCTGTGCTGTCCTTCTTGCTCATCCTTTCCAAGGATCTGTGGTTTGTCACCATCATCATGCCCCAACCGTAACACTTTCACATTTTAGTTGGGTCATGGGGAATGGCATGTGGATCTGGAGACTTGTCTCTGCTTTCAGCTGCTGATAGAAAGTTAAGATCTTAATTGCACCCCAAAATTGTGGCTAGCTAACTGCTGCTTGGGACAGGGAGGATGCTCTGCATGGGCAGTGTCCAAAAATACTGCAGTGTCACAGCTGGAGAGTGAAGTGACCCAAAGCAATCTGCTGCAAAATTGAATTTAGGGATGTGTCAAGAGAACAGGACACTGGAGCTGTTTTGGGGCAGGAAGGACATGTGGAGGACGTGGTGCTCCCATCACTAGTCTCAACAACAGCTGAACTGCTTCGTATGAAATCTCACCCTTCCTCCTGAATTATATCTATACACAGATATATACGTGCAAGTGCATGTATAGCCTGAGGCCAACGCCTGACGCGAAAGATGTCATCCCCATCGATTCAAATTTGGTGGAGATTTGAGCAACAAAAGGCAGTCTTATAATGGAAAACAGAGCGCTCCCAGCACAGCTTTCAGAGCCCAGTGAATTGAGAAAAATGCCTCTTGAGCTGTATTGAATGGATGGTGTAGAACAGGTCACTGAGGGCATCGTTTCTGGCTGCTGGGCATCACCAGCTGGTCCTTGCAGAGAGGCTGAGCAGGAGGGTGTGTGACTGCGTGGACAGGTACATGAGCACCCATGGCTGGGTTTCACCTGGTGTAAATCAGTTTAGTTCTGGGGGCTTCAGAGTGGCTTTGATTCCCTTGGCTTAGGCTGAAGCCCTTGCTAATGGAGGTTAATGGGGAGCGACAGGCTCCTGCCCTTCTGCCTTTGTTTGTCCGTCATCGTCCCCTGGGCTGCCAGTTCAAAACTCATGGCCAGAGCATTAAAAACTCAAGAGACAGGATTAAAAAGGAAGGGATGTAAAGAAAAGTGTTTTATTTTTCAGTGGTTTTGAAACCTTTTTTTTCTATACACTTGGGTCATGTTTTCAAGATTTTTTTTTTGTCATTTCCTTTGCAGAACTAGAGGCTATCTTGTATTGCACAATTTTAGGTTCACAGAAAATGCAAATATGGTGAGACTTGGGCTAAAATTAGACTGACAGTGCTGAGCTGCTAACCCCATACTGGCATAAGTCATTGTTATTTGGATTTGTTGGAGTCCAGAAGAGGCTTAGCTCATGTTTTGAGCAGAGCCAGCAGTCACATCCTGCTTTCTTAATTGCTGTTTGATATGAACCATGATAATTCCCATTAAGAAGCCAGTTTTAATTAAGCAAACAAAACCTCTCTGCTCTTCTTTCTGGCCAGCTTTTGATGGCCTCTTCTGAGTGGTGGCAGTCAGGTTTTGATGTGCTGTGCAAATGCAGCGAGGTTTAGAAGCTGTGATAAAGCAGAGAACCGTGTGCATGGCATTAAGCAGTAGCCTTGCGTGGTATGGAGGCTGGCAGCGCTTGCCACTGGCTACCGAGTGGGATTTTGGCCATTTGTCATCAGCAAGTGCTGTGCTGCTGGGGGGTCAGTAAGGTGGTAGGTAGCTGAATGCAATAATTTAGGGAATCAAAGGGGCTTAAACTAGCAGGGAGATGCTTTGTCCAGGATGCTGTAGCTTCTGCCCAGGACCGCAACTCCAGCTGCATTGGAGGAAGAGCCATAAATCCCTGTGTTCTCTCCTGATCATGGGAGAACCATCCTGGCTCTTGTTGTAGAGGAACATTAATACACTAGGTCAAGCCTGGCAGATGTTTGAGCAGTTTTCTGCAGTTCCCTGTGGAAAAATTTGAGCTAAAGGCGAACTTTTAGAGACAATCTCAGTTTAACCAGTCAGGATAATTTACAACTAATTATCTGCTGCTTGAGGAATCCTTCATCCTCTGAGTTGTCTGATATTTAGCCATGACTAGTCTCCTCCTGAACCACTCTTTACAATCCTTATGAACAGAGTTCCTTCCCTGCTGGTGGTGCTAACGGCCACTTGAAATATTAATACCCTTTTACTAGTTGTACTGGTAATATAGCTGGGGCTGGTTAGTCGTGATCCACCTGCCCTAGTGGAGTGAAATACATAAAGTACCATTCCCCAGCAGGGTGGACAGTGTTGTGCCTGTCTGATGTGTTTCAGAGAACATCTCTGATGGCTATACTTCGGGAAATTGGAAGAACATTTCCCTGGGACATATAAAGTGTCTATTAGGGACCCGTAGACAATGTGTTAGGCTTTTGAGAAATAAGGTTTGAAAGAGCAGATGCACTGAGGAAGGCAGGCAACCCCTTTTTTCCGAGGTGGAGGATCTAAATTCTGTTTAGGCATTCGTGCAACTGTAGAGCTGCGTCTACGGGGCTTAGGATCAAAATAACATTTGCAAGAGGCTGGCAGAACTTGTCTGAAACAATGGTACCTTGTTAGCAGATACTGATTCTATCAGAAAAAAAGTAAACCCTTAACCCCTCTCTCCCCCAGTGGGGGGGGTCCATAGGCAGCAGTGGTTGAGGGCTGGGGCACAGCAATCCTGAGGAGGGGGGAGCAAGGGTTTAGATGAGCCCAGGAGATGATGCAGCAATGTTAATCATTTTTGATTTATTAATGGACCACGTTGCAGGAAGGGGATTTGTTTGGAGTCCATGGACCCTCAGCTGTCCACTTAGGAGCGAGCTGGAAGATGTCTGGCACCAAGTGCAGAGTCCTGCTTTTGAGCAGTAGTTGTTGGCTGCAGGGGGGTCCCATGGAGGAGGGATGGCAGAGCTGCTGATGGGATGGGGGTAGGAGGTGTGTTGGACGCAGGGTGTAAGATCATGGAGAGAAGGAGCAAGCTGCAGTTCTGTACCCTGAACCTTGCAGTGAAGGAACTAATGCTGCGACTGGGAAGTTACTCTGAATTTTAGTTTTTCTTTTTTGCTGTATGTTTAGTGCAGCCATCAGCACAGAGGAGGGGAACAGACAGGTGGAGGAAGAAAAGGAGGACAATTAAGATGGAAGTCAGGGTCCCAGAGTTGTTTTTCATTCCTCAGGTGTAGGGATCAATTCAGGCTCAGCTGGTACAAGTTGGCCTTGCTAATAATCCTTCTAGTCAGTGTTTAAGAAAATAAAGAAAAAGAAAAAGCAGTGAATGCATCCTTAGCTGCAGGCTTGAGGGTGAAGATTCAGGCTAATTAAAAATTCTCTGAGCTCCACCTGGGCTATAGAGGAATCTTTTAGCCCATCTTCCCATCCTCAGCAGCCAGCAAATGGGGAGGGAGGAGTAATGGAAAGAGCTGTTGTATCTAAGTAGGTTGTATTGATGATTGCCTGTTGTGTGGTATGTACCTGTGTGGGGATTGCATCTTCATTCGCTCTCGTCTTAAAGGGTTTCATTGATGTTAAATTGCTGCTTGTTTTCCTCATTCAGAGCATCCAGGTGCTGCACGATGCTCTTAAGTGTGAAAAGACGATTTGTCAGAAAGCTGCTGCTTCAGCGAGGTGCTTCTGGAAGGGTTTCGCCTTTGTGGTTGTCTAGGGGGAAAATAAGTGGTGAGAGTCGAACTTGACTGAGATCTTGGCTTGATCCTGCTGAGCTTGTCTCTGTGCTCACGTGTCACAGTAGTGTGTCCATGAAAGCCTCATGTGAAGGGGCTGCAGCTGGTTTAATGGGATGATGCAGATGTTGGCCTCTCAGTGGCTTGCAGAGCAGCTCTTTGGACAAGCAGGTCACTCAGGCCAGGAGGGTGAGAGCCGAGTGATGTGAGATGCTGCTTGGAAGCCTCAGTCCTTTGTACTGTGGGACTGGGAGCTGGTGGGGGAAATGCACAGTGGGGCTGTGGTGACAACAGAAGTTATGGGTTCTCCTTGGCTTCATGCATCTTGAGTCAAAAAGGGTAAAGTGTGAGAGATGTTCTTGAACTGGTGTAACAAAGGAAGAGCTCTCCTTGGTGTCAGGAGTCTGAGGTTCAGACATCCCTGTTATCTTGGACCTTAAAGCCCCTGCTCCGCAGTGAGATGATCAGAGTGATGGTGGTGGACTGTTCTCCAGCAGCAGCTGAGGCTTGAGGACTTGGGTGTGTCTGCCTGGACCATAACTGGGGTGACACTGGGGAGCTTGAAGGGTTGGTTAGGGTGTGAGCATACTATCCTTAGTGAGAAGGGAC
>VZTO01020366.1:10069-25333 GCA_013400615.1 Syrrhaptes paradoxus
TGCTCAGAGAGGTTGTGGAGTCTCCTTCTCTGGAGACATTCAAAACCCGCCTGGATGCGTTCCTGTGCGATCTGATCTAGGTGTTCCTGCTCCGGCAGGGGGATTGGACTAGATGATCTTTCGAGGTCCCTTCCAATCTCTAACATTCTGTGATTCTGTGATTCTGTGAAAATGCAGTGATGGAACAGCAAGTTTATGAGAATCATCACTTTCTCCTGTGTAAGTTCCTGTTACACAAGGGGCCAACAACAGCTTTCAAGCTCTGTGCCTGGAACAGGATCTGCAGGCGTTTGACAACTGCCAGATCAGTCTTTAGAGTATTACTGTGATTCGTGCAGGATTCTGTTAAGAGAGATTCTGCATTCTTCAAAATTCATCCTGTAACTATGGAAATGCACTATTTGGTTATGCACAGCTCCTGCTGCATCTGTATCCCAGTGCTTGAAATGAAGCCACCAATTCTGCCTTTTGGTGGCTTTTACATTGGAAAGAAGGAGGAAGTAGTGGGAAGGAATCATAGATTTGTGGCAATTCTCTTCTGCTGGGATTCAGAAAAGGGCAAAGCTCTCAGTTACAGGGGCCTAAAAGCCTCCAAACGAGGGACCATGTCACTGCTGCTGAGCAGCCCTCTGAAGGTACTCCATGGCAAGCAGTCTCACTATAGGCAAGCACTCCGCGATTCTGCTGTGCATCAGCCACAAGAACAAAAGCAGCCAGAGAACCAGGGACAAGGATCAGTAAGAAGCAGAAATGTGGCTAGGGGTTCAGTGGAGCTAAGGCACATGTCTGCGAGAGCTAGGATGGCCACTCTAAGACCCCTCAGCCTGTTAGGCTACTCTAAGTAAAGCAAGATAAGAGACTTTCCATTCTACCAACCTGCCTGCACTGGACTCGCACCGGCTCACTCTGACCTGTGATGGCCAGCTGGGCAACCTTCTGCAGCACATCATCAATTTCAGGGACAATCAGCTTCCTGGATAAAATAGCCTAAAAATGTGAAAGTACAGCTGGAGTCATGTCATTTTGCTTGCATACTCATGCAGTACCTGGGACTACACTGGTCTTAGGTCATACATAAACACTGACTTTTTCACATCTTCAAACATAGCTAGAGCAACTTTAAATTTAAAAAAAAAAGGGCGGAAAAGGTGGCTTACAAACCTGTATCTGTTTCTTTTGGAGGACACAAAATACCTGGTCTAATGATTAGGGATGTCAATTCTTTAGCAAAAACATCCTCAGACCCAAATACATCCTCATACACATGCGTGTAAAACAGCGTCCCAAACAATTTTAAACAGCAACTGCAAGTCAAACAGGAAAGCTTTGCTGCTTCTCCCATCCACCCCATAACAGAGAACATTAAAATCATTCAGTGGCCTGTTTCTGACCTGAGACAGTACAGCATTTCACCAACAGACAGAATCACTGCCATTCCAGTGGCTCACAGAACCCATATACCTGCTGCACAGAAATACCTTGAGAAGGCCAAAGGCAGTGGCTTGGCGTGACGAATCATAAATGTCTTCTTCAGCAAAGCCAAGCAACACTTGGAGCTGTTTGCTTGTTATCTGACTCTTTGCATTCTTCACAAGTATTGTTACACACTACAAAAATCAAATTGCACATTGTCAATACACATGCAGTGCCATAAAACATAAACCCACACCAAAGCCTGACTGTTCATACCATTTAGGTATGAAAAGACAAACTGCTGCTCTGAAATATGCAGCTAACACTGTTCTCACCACATTTTGCTTTCAGCTGGCAATTCTGAGACAAAAAGTGAACACAATCAAATACATAAATTCATACTAGCCCTTGAAATGAGTGGGGATGCTCACAGACATGAGCCATGATGCAGGAACACAGCCAGGAAGAGGGAAAAATTCTTCTGGCATTGTCATTCAGCAATTACTCTAACTTTCCCTTATGATCATAAAGCTGTAATTAATTCAGCAACACATTTAGAAGACACCTACAGGAAGACACTGCACACTGTAAGTGTAGTTATTACTACTACCAATTTCCTTGTCTCACTTCAGCTGCAAGGGTTTATTCAATGAATCATGTTAAAAGCAAGCTATGCTAGTACAAAACCAATGCCTCTTGAAAGACAGTGTGGTAACAAGATACTATTATAAGGAAGAAAGAAGGCAAGTATGCTTCTACAAAAACACTTCTCCAGATCCAAGCTGTGCATTTTTGGTGGGTAACTTTCTTTAAGTTTGCACTTGGGAAAGGATCAGCAAGGCCACGTTTCCCTTGCTACCTTGTGATCGCCAGACTACCTCTCCAGGGACAGCTGCAGGAGGGATCTGCAGTTGGAAGAGCCTCATTCTGCTGAGCTAATCCTAAAACAGAAAAGAGCAGAGCTGGGTCTGACTTACTTTGAAACAGCTCACAACCAGGTGGAAATTCTGGCCTTTGGCTACTCCTGTCTTGGCAAATTCTTTCAGCAACAGGAAAAGCTGCTTGATCAGTGTCTCCAGATTTGTACTGATAGAAGGCAAAGGGAACTTTAAAACCCATACTAAGGACTGGAGAGCACCAGTTACCACCTGTAAGAAAGAGTCGAAGGACAGCACATGGGTACAGTGACACTGACAGAACACATTTCTCACTGTTACAGACATGGTCAGGCTAGCTGCAACAGTAGTGAAAAGGAATTAGCCAACAAAATCAACCTCTTTCAAACCATTCATATATAATACAAAGGCTTTCTCAGTTCTAAAACCACTATTTGCCACTCCCCAATTCTCTAACTTTGATTTTACTAGGTGAAGACATTAACACAGTGCTGATGGAAGCAGAGGTGCCTTCAAGGCATAGAAGTTGCTCTGCCAAAACCCCAGGTCACCTGAAAGCCCTGGTTCCAGGTATCTGATAGCCTATGAAGCATGCCTTCCATTTTGGGAAACTCAGGGTTTAACATATTCCCTCCTAGGCTCACTCAAACCTAAAGCTGCCCAAAAAGGAGGCTGTCTATGGTGTTGGGAATAAAGACATTAGAACTGGATCAAAAGAAACCACAGTTGTGACAATATCACTCCCAGTAGCCACAAGACCTCACGAATATCCTCACAGATAGCCTATGAAGTCTGCAAAGTCCAGACTACAAACATGCACCAGGAGAACTTGTCCATACTTGAACCTGCAGCACTAAGGGCAGAGCATTCAGTCCTCTGTCAGCCACAATCCTTCCTCCCCCTTGGGATATCATGTCCTCCAACAACTTAATCTGCACACTTATGAAATCAGGTTTGAAAACTGGATAGCCTTCCCTTCTCTTGCAGATCAACTGCAAGATTACATTTGTGGGCACAACACTTCTTAGTAGAACATACAGAATAGACAGACTCCAGCTCAGAACTGTACCTTGACATCCATGGATTTCAGGCAGTCTATAAGCAGCTGAACAAAAGGATCTAGCATTTCCAAAACACCCTCCTCAGAAGAATTTACCCTGGACCTCTTCAGGCTCATATGCAGCAGCTGGCGAAGAAAACAAGACGACATTCATCTCAAAGTCAGGCTGGGACTCACATAAATCAAGTAAGGTCCCACACTGTTTCAGGTTGTAGTAGAACTGATGCCACATCCCATTCAAATACCTGCAACAGGCTGAGCACTTTTTATTTCTCTCTAAGAGGCACCATTGGAGTTACCAAAATAAGGATATTGCCTGTGTTCTTAACACGATATATCCAGAATACCTTCCTTTGGATACTCTTAACAAAAATTTTGATTGCAAAGCTTTGTATCTGAGGAGATCCTTACCCGAAGTCCTGAATCAACCAAGATATATGTGTTAGTCCTGCTGCTGACACGTGCTTTCTGCCCTCCTCTTGTGGGAGTGGGTGGGAGCAGCAGGCAGCTGTCTGGTTGCAGCCGAGGATCTGGAGGAGGGTCAACTTTTTTTCTGAAAAGCAGTGTATGGCAAAGGACAATATTCAGATTTCAACCCTCTCCACAACAAGCTTCCTGTTGGGAGTGAAGAGAGCTGGACTGTGCTCAGCTGCGACCCACACAGCAAGCAAAAGCAGGTCACACACAGAATATAGTGAAATAAAATTAACTGGAGTGCAGCATGACAGACAGGACCTTCAGACTTGAGAACGTCACTGTTACGAAGATAACAAATGCATGCTGATCTGCATTATATCCCCACTTGTTTCTTCTCAGTGGGCAGACAAAAGTTTGGTAGTTCCTTCAAGCAAATACACCTCCCACCACTATCCACTGCACTTCATTTACTGGTATTTACTTCAATTTCTGACGGCTTATAAAAACTGGTCCAGGAAAGCTGCAAGCAGCTGTCAGACTCTAGAGCAAGCCAGCCTACACCATAATGTAGGAAATGCAAGACATCCAAATGCAGCTCTGAGCAGTGACACCATGAGATGGAGAGGAAATCTGATGTTCTCCCCGACTTCTGCAGGAACACTGAATAAAGTGACAACCCACAGTTTATCTGTTCCTGACCCCATGTGAATGGCCAGGACCCCAAACACTCTTACATGCCAGTTTGTATCTCCCTCTTAAACACTGCCCCTCGTCCCTTCATCCAAGCACCCAAATGCATATATCAGTTTACCAGATGGTGAAAAAGCCTTACTGAAGGCCCTGAGCATTTGCAAAAGCAGACTCCCACAAGTTCAGAAAGTGATTGCTCCTATTTCCAAGCTTTCTCCTTGCCCTCTCTCTGCCCAAATAATTCACTTGCATTGAAAACAAAAGGCAAGTGAAAGCAAGGAAACCCTCATACACTTGACTGGTTGGATTTGAGAGCTGCCATTTCTGCAAGCAAACCTTCCAACCAATATCAGACCATGTGGATAACATCCTGGAACTCACTTGGCCTTCTCAGTGAGCAGAGGCAAGTTTTCACTGATGAGACCATGACTGAGGAGGAGGAGGGATTCTGCATTCATGTCTGAATTGCAGATCAGCCCTGCCATGATGTGACGCAGCGCCTCATGCACCTTCCGGACTATCTTCAAGCTTGTGGTGCTCTCCAGAATCTGCAAAGGTACAACCATAAAAGTCAGGACGGCAACATGAAGGCAATGATCTGTACTCAGAAATCAGGGCAAAAGCCAGAGCAATTCCTCCCTCATCTCTGCTGCCTTAAGTCCCCAGATCTTTACATGAACAGCATCCTGTTGCCTCAGCTCTGCCCCAACATCCCTCCTTCCCCTCCAGCCTCTTCTCAGGCTCCAGTCAGTTCACCTATCACCACCAGGACACTCTAGAGCTCATGAGCAAACCAGGACTCCATCTGTGCATGAGCTTGCACTCTACTACAAAAAAAAAAAAAAAAAAGCGCAGCATCTCTGAAAAGGCAATTAGTGCACATGGACAAACCACAGAGCTGCCTTACAGGACTTTGGAGCTCCAGAATAAATGGCATTAACAGGAGCTGGATCAGGGAGACAGCATGGAGAACTCATAGTGGGATGTTTCCACTCTAACAGGGGAAAGCTTCCCAGAACACCATTTCCTACCCTGGACATCAATAGCAAACTCTCACTTTATGAGCTGGGTGCATACTGCCTTCCAAAAGGAAAATGGGAAGCCAAAGCGTGATTATATAGGAAACGCCACAGTAGCCACTTGGAGGCTCTAGAGTTTCTTTTAGATCATACAGAACTGAAAGTGCTTTGAGTTAAGACAACTCTGGCTGACTTCTCTTACCTCTTTCAGTGGCAGAATAAGTTTTGTCACCTGGCCCTTTCCTATGAACTTTCCAAGAATTTCATAGGAATCATAACTCTTGTTCTTGCGTGCTTCCATGACCTTGGAGACAATTCCCTTAACTTCCTTCTCTTCAGCTATATTCCCAAACAACTCTTGGTTGAAAATCTATGGAAATCAGGCAAGAGAAGTGAATGAGAAGAGCAGAAAAGCAGAGCCAGATTCCTTCAGTAGCAGCAGAACAACGCTTTTTCCACACTCACAGAAAAAAAAAAATTCTCCAGGTTTCCCACAAATCATGTCTACCTTTCCTTCGCCAACATAAAACACCACAGCTGGGGCACACCAGATGAGGAAACTGTTCTAGCACCCCTCTGTGGTGCTGTGATACAAAGAGCAGGACCACAGTCAGGCCAAGACATCTAAATATACCCCATCCTGGGCTCCCTGGACTGCATTGACTTGATGTCTGTTGACTTGCTCAGCCATTTATTTAACTATCTTAATCTTGAATCCATTCCCTCTTAGGACGCAGGGTTCAGGATATAGCCCCAGAGATATTTTGTTACTCTATAAGGGGTCTGCTGATGCCTCAGTAGAAAGCAGTCTCCTTCCTTTGCAGTACACTGGCAATCATCTCCATTTGCCACCAAATCCCAGACAATCTACACAAAACCTTTGCCTCCCAGAACCTGCCCCAGGCACTTCACAATTCTCTTTCCTTCAATCTTTAATTCCTTTTACCTCAATCAGGATATCTAAGCAGGGGTCCAAATCACCAGCATGGAGCCTGGTAGCAAGGCCCTTCAGTAACAGGTTCACAGTGAAAGTCAGCACATGGAGCTAGAGAAAAAGAGAACAGATCATGTTTCCAGCCCCCTGTTAGACCTCTTTAATGCATGGGGAGACTCCCATAGCAGAGATGCCACAACTCACACACTGCACCTGAGCTCTTGCAATAGGAAAAAAAAATCACTGGGAGGATGAGAATGCATGTACCAGCAAGCAGGAAGAAGACTCATGTCTCTCCACACATTCCGGCAGGAGGGCCGGAATCTCCTCTTTTCCCAGTGCTTTTACTGATATTTTTAGGCTGTGCTAATTGGCGCTTTCATTATTATAGCAGTCAGAAGCTCACACTATTCTGCTGTGGTAATTCACAGAGAAAATTATTCTTAACCCAAAACACTGTGGAAAGAGGAAAGATTAATTAATAGTCAGAACCTTGGCTCTTGATCTAGGAAGCAAGACTTCAATTAGCATCACCACATACTGTCTGTGCAGTCTCTGTGGCAACTCACCTCAGATGATGCTTGGCCCTAATGAACTTAGTGGAAAGATTCCCACTAATTTTATTGGAACCAGAAGTTAATTCCTCACCTCCAAACCTCAACTCTTCACTGGGAAGATGGAGTTTTTCTCTTCTTAGACAAATTCTTTGGGTACAGACCCTCATTTGAGACTTTGCATAACAGAGACTGATGCAGACACTATCAACAGTATTTATTTGTATTATACCAAGCTATTCTATCAGTGCAAAACAATTTCAGTAGCAACTTCTCTTTGGCTTCTCCTCCTAACACATTAAAAAAACCTACAGAGAGCAGAAGAGGAAGAATCTCAGCATTACCTGGTACCCATGGACAAGAGTGGACTGCATCTCTTTTAAGATGTACAGAAGGTACTTCACTCCCAACACTTCCATGATTTTAGTGAGGGTGTTACGGGCGATGTCCCTGATTTCCTGAAATCTGTTCCTCAGAAATGTGCAGACTTTCAGCAGGATGCTGGAAACCAAGACAGACAGCTTAGTTCACCCTAATTACACTGCTAGTTAAGGAGGCTGCTTTTCAGGGATGTTTTACAACCAGAGCTATACTCAAAGACAGCCTCACAGAAAGGCCTTATAATCATATACACACCTACTGTCCTTCAAGAAATTTTACAGTTTGTCTTCTCTTTCTGTATGCTACTCTTTCCCCAGCTCTGCCACCCCTACCTCTGCACTCTGCTTCACAGCCCTGCTCTTCTTTAGTGATTTACCAAGTTCCTTTCAAACTCATCTTTACAGAAGTCAAATGCTAACAGAGGGGAATGGCACTAGTAAAATGCATTTCCAAAAAAAGTTATTTCAGGACTGTTAGGATGTCCCTCTCAGATTTAGCCTTGTACATAACCACAGCTTAAGAAAGGTGCCTGAACTCATTCCCAGCACAATGAACAGCATTTAAGGAGCTCTGACAGGATTTACCTTGGCAGGTTGGCTTCCATCACTTCTTGGGGAAGACACTGCATCATCCTGACCATTGCAAAAGCTAATGGAATACGAACTACCTCATCATCATTCACAACATTGGATTTCACGAGCTTGTGTTCCTCATCTCTTTTAACCTTTTAAAGAAGAGGCAGACACAATGCACTTTTAATATACATAAACATATGAACAGAGTTTTAAGCAAATCCTGATTTTTCTCAACAAACCCTGAGAAGAGGCCAACAAGGCAAGATGCTGTCCTCTGCTGACTACAGGAAAAACCCAGACAGCTTTTCAATACAGAAGCTAAGCTGGGTGCTAGCAAGTGGCTGAGAACTTCTCAACAGGCTACACAAAGTGAACTGTTTCACTTTTGTGGTTCAATAGAGTTCTTAGCAGGGAAGTGAATATACCACACCCACACTGACCAGGGGGTCTGTCAGTAATCTCGATGACACACTAAAGGGGATGAACCTTCTTTTGTGCTTTTACGGGGACTCCTCCCAGTTGCACCTATCTTTTTTTTTTCTGTGTTGCATTTCCACTGGGCTCTTTCAAGTAGCTTCCCAACCCTTACAGTATCAGCACTGGTCTGCAAGCTACCTTCCAAAGCCAACTTCTTACCTTTGCAACAATACACCTGTGCAATTTAGGCAAGATGCTGACTGTAACTGTATCCTGAATGTGTTTGATCAGACACTCCAGCTCCTCTTTATTTTGAGGTAAGAAAGAAACAGGTTTGGTCACTTGCTCAGCATCTTCAGATTTCTCAGCTGCATGCTCTGGTTCTGCAGACTCCTCAGGGAGATTCTCCCCTTTTTTTTTCTCAACGACTTCCTCTTCTCCTTCACTCTGCTCCAGCTCCATGGCTTCTTCAGCCTCCATCACTTGTTCAAGGTCCATGGCAGCAGCTTCTGTCAAGTAATTGTCAAAAGCACAGGTAATTATAGGAGGCCACAAAAAATGAGCCTTTAGAAGAGACTCTGGCGATGAGGACAAAGCTCCTACCTATCACCAGCAACAGTAAACAATCACTAAGCATCAGAGTTGTTTTACTGGGCAGAGAAGCTCTGGCATGCCAGTTTCTGGTAATCATCCCTCAGGGTTACGCTTAAAGCAAAGAAGAGGCGGCTCTTTGGCTGAACTCCACAGACAGCTTAGCAAAGGTCAATGTGCTTGAACCTTAGAGAACTGCCATTGACTAACATTTGAGAATTTCACAAGGCAAGAGTTACTGGAAAGCACAACTGTGAGATATCCTCCTTCCTCAGAATATCCCAAAGGCTACAAAAAACCACAACAGTGAAGAAGCCAAAGATACCACTTCTTCCCATGAAATACTGGGAGAAGCAAAGCCAGGATGTACATCACCCTGGTTAGGCAGCAGGTAAGAATGAGAGCAGCCAACATCAAGGACAAAAAATACAGAAGTGGCAGCAGCCAAATGGGTGGGTGAAGACCTTGGAGAACTCCCCAGATTTGCATAAACCCACCCGCGGCTGTTACGGTATGTGGAGGCCTGGGATGGAGAGGTAATGGAGATGGTTCCCCCCACCTCCCCTCACTATGTCAACACACAGGAAGACAGTCTGCAGAGCTCCTGAGGAAGTAAGTCAAAACTAGCTTTCCAATATGTACATTTTAAAAAGCTGGGAGTAGCTAACCTCAAGAGTAAAACACTAAATTTGATTAGCTGCACTTTAAGCAATTAGAGATAGCGTTTCTACAATCAGGAGCAGAAACCTCACCTTGGTTCTCAATGGTGACAAGCTGGTTTTCAAGTGTTTTGTGGTCAAAGTGAAAGGCTTCCAGCACTGTCTCTAACAAACTGCAAAGGAAAACAGAGAGATCAGCTCTCCATCCTAAAAGGAGAAGCTGCATAGTCCAACACAAAGGAAGACCTTAGAAGACCTTTTTAAAAAATTTCAGACTCAGTGACAATGCAGCTTAAGGAGGTTTATCTTGAAATAACAGCCCAGGAAATGAAAACTGGTAGCTTTTCAGCTAGATGCATTCGGTGACCTAGGTCACTGTGAAACCTCACAGACAGTGGTACTAGAGCAATGGAGGTGTCCCAGGAGCAGAGACAGCCTGACAGAGGCAGAAGCTAATGCTCACATGCACGCAGTGAGATATAGCCTGAGAAGGCAATGACCTGTTAATCCTTCATAGCCCAGTCACTCAAACTCCAAGACCATGCCTTCTTTCACTTGCATAAGCCCACCTCAAAGTGGGCAATCTCTCATGCCAGGGAAGAGGTTAAAATCCATGTGATGCTCCTTAAGACACTGAATTTTGCCTTAGCAGTCTTTGGAGAAACGTAGAACAACACTGCTCACAGTACCTACCTGACTCCCAGCTTTGGACTGATCTGTCCAGTTTGCAGGACATGGATGAAATGTTTTAAGTGGTACAAGTATGCTGACCATGAGAGATGGTGGCACACAGCTCCAACAAGTTCAACCGAGGCTGTTACCATATTTTCATGCTGTTCAAAAGATAAAAATTCAGTTGCTGTTAGCATTCATGCTGAACACATGTCTAAAGCATACTTTACCAAAAGTGACAAGAGGCAGAAGAAGTAATGTCTGTCTAGTGGGGATGCTTGGTAATCAGCTCTTTCAGATCTCCTCCCGATCACCAGGTAGAAAATAAAATAAAATCACAGCCCACCAAGCATAGATCTCCTGACCCACTTCCTCCAAATATTTCTGCACACATTTAACTTTTCTCACATAACTCTATCTATGGGCTCACTTGTGCGAAGAGCTAAAAACCAGTCAAGATATCTAACCACAGACACATGGCACGCTGCTGGGCTATGCTGATCAACTAGAAATACACATTGTTAACCCATTACTGATGTGAAATAAAATGTGCTTGTTTCTTCACCAAGGTTTCAAATGCATTTCACCTCCCATTGGTCAAAGAGTGACTGCAGACACTTTACTGATGGGCAAAGTGTGTATGGCTGCAGGTGCTGGGCCCTCTGCCTAAGCTCTAACTGTTTCAGCTTGAGAAGAATATTTCTGACAGTAAGTGAAATAGACACTTGCTTGGTCTGACATAATTAACTTTGCTCTTCTCCTGATAGTGTGGAGGGAACTGTACAGAAGTGTGAAGTCTTGCCTTTCCAAGTCACAAGCAGAAAGTCTATCCACATTGACATTACAACTAATTTCACTGCATATATTTTCAACAGAATGTACAGAAAGTGATTAACTAAATGTCACCCTTCAAACTTTAATTACAAAGCTACTAATGATTTCAGAGGTTTTCAGCTGATTCCCGCTATTCCCCTGCAACTCCATAGAAAATAGTATTTACTCCCACCTCAATTACTAGGCACAGCCCATGTTCCCCACCACACACATTTTGCTGCCAAAGAGTGACTAATCTCACAACTGAACAGGAAGATAGCAGTTTGGAGGCAGAGGGGAAAAAAATAATAATCTGATCACAAAATACATAAATAAATATAACTCCAAGTAAAAAACCAAAAAAAACAAGCCCCAAACACTTAAGAGATCCATCTTAAAGAAATAGGACAGGTTTAACAGATATAGGATTGGACCCAGATTGCATCCAGACCTTCCAAATCCTCTTTCTGCCACCAAAAGAAGCACAGCACTCTTGTCTTAAAGGGGAACACTCACTCCAGAAACCCATCAGCCTTTTAAAGTGGTTAGTATTTTAAGGAGAATAGTGCAAGTAAGATGACAATATTCACAATGGATGAGTTCAATTTAAAAGCCTACCTTAAGCATTTTTTCACTAAAAATGGCAGTAGTAGCATAAGGCATGATGTAGTTCTGCAGAGATTTGGAAGACAGCACAAGTTTTTTTTCAGTGAGCTGCTTAGCTAGTTTCCTCAGAGCTCGTGCCCTCCTGTGGATCTGAGCCAAACATGAAAGACAGTGAATGAGGTGGCCCCCGAGTCACAGCTAGCACAAGGGAGCACATACATTCAGCAGTTCTGAAAATGCCTCTATTTTAAGTAATGACATAAACATATTAGGCTCATTTTCAAGGACTGGCCATGCCTTTTTCCTTCAGTCTCTGGACTTTCACTAGCTTTTTGCTTCAGTAAATATTCCAACTCAACAGGACATTTCACTGTGAATTCACAATCGTAAGACTATGCCACCTTCAGGCATCAGACAAGGGAGCCAACTGATACAAGAGGAGAAGGCCTAATAAAATTTAAAGGAAAAAAAATTTAGACTCTACATGTAACTACAGATGTTGCAAAGGCTCTCTTTGATCACACCTCTGAGAGCAGGAGAACCTTCATTTTCATACTGCAATAAAAAACAGGAGACAAGGCTTTGTGCAGCATTTATATTACAAAGGCCTGTGAAAGGAAAGGGCTGCAGATTCTCCAGACAGACAGTAGCAGAGAACAGGTTACTAAAAACAAAAAGACCTGTTCTAACAATATCTAATCACACAGGTTCAATTTCTCTGTTAAAGATAGTGCATAGATACTTTGGAAAACACTACTAAAAAGCATTTGCTTTTGCTCTGGCAGGGGGAGAGAAGCACTAGGGAATGCCTGTTGCCTCTTACCTGCATGTGTTTCATGTTCTCAAAGAAGTCCATGTCGGGATCATGGCGGTTGGTCAACTGGACCAAATCCCGGAATTCAGGATTTGCTGGGAACGTTTGAATGAGGCAGGAAAGCAATGATGTGCAGTCCTGCTGGATGCTCTGCAAACAGCAAGCAGTGAACATTAAGCACCCCTCAGAGAGGCTGCTACACACTCCTCAGAAGAGCAGTGCTGTCATTTACAGAGTGTTTCTGGCCAAGTCCTATTCTTTGATAACAGCAAATACACCTGTATTTTGGACTATACATACATTAAAGTCTCTCCTCCAAAGAATGAGCTACAACTGACAGAAGCTGAACAATGGCAAAGAAACACAAGACAGTGCAGTTCTCTAACTTGTTGCATTTTTATAAGATTTCACATGAAGGGTAAGTTTGATTACAGTGGGTATCTGCAACAGACTCAGATAACTCATCCATAAGAAGTCTCATATGCCCTGGCATCCTGAAGATGTGTAATCAGGTAACAGTGCCTTACCTCAGTCTTACTCTTCAGCCCTCTTCTCACAGACTCCAGGAGAGTGTGCTGGATTAATTCCTTGTAGTCACCTTCTGTGTGGTCGATTTCTGCCAGTCGGTGGATAAAACTGGTCAAGCAAAGACTTGCGTTGTCACTAAGAGCCATATCTCCTAGCTAAGTGGATGAAGAAATTGTACCACATGAGTCTGGATATGACACCTCCCCAAAAGACTGAACAGTACCACTGGATACAACATCACATGGCCCGTAGAGACCCAGTAACTTTTGAGACCCTTCCTGTTCTAGCGCCGAATTAATGCCCATCCCTCCAATCAGGAGAAATCCTTCTACATTTACCAGCAGGCACACACAACCAGAATGCGTGGCTGCACCACAAAGAAAAGCAGCCTTTCAAGACTGTAATATGCCTTTTATACAGTACAAATTGAACGAACAGTGACAGGCCTCACTGATAGAAAGGTGCACTGTGCTTGGGTGAGCCTTCTTGCTGCACTGTATTTGACCTTCTGGACACACAGGTGAAAAGGCACGCAAACAAAACTTAAAAACAGTTGTTTGCAAGAAGAAGACTCAAATATGCCCTCTGAACATTTTGCAGTGTCAAAAAACAGCCAATGGAAATACTTTGGAAGTTAGATTCATCATGGACACATGGTACACAAAGCAAGAGAAGTAACACTCGGCCAACCTGGATGGTATAGAAGCAATTGTGCATAACAGGGATGAGGAAGTTGATATCCACTGCTTGCATTTCCTTGATGTGGGCTGTGATTGACTGGAATGCTGACAGACGTACATCAAAGTCGATATCATCGAGATGTCGTTGATCAAAGGCATTCAGCTAAGACAGAGCAACAAGTTGTTCATGAAAAAGGCCAGAAACATGACAATAGGGTGTTGGGGAAAAAAGTGAGCAACTAAACTGTGCATACCTTAACAACATCAGTAATATACTTCAAATCACTGTCCAAATCAGATAAAGTCTAAAAAGAAACAAAAAAGAAAATAGTTTAACTGTTATAGTTGTTAAAAATTTGGAGAACTCAAGACATTACCACTTCAGAAAAAAAATAAAAAAAGCAACAGCATCAATCTTTTTCCTGTTAGAAGCTTTACAAGAGCCATTCTTCCATAAGTTGGAAGATGTGTGTCTTAAGTTCCTATGTTTCTACATATCTACACAGAGTGTTTCGTGGGTTTTCCTGATGAAAAAAAAAAGTTCTAAGTCAGTTCAAAGAAGTACGAAACAGACTGACTGCTATAAATCAGTGAGAGAAAAATACAAATAGAAATCATCTTCAGGACACCAAAAGCCATTATTTCATAAAGATACAGGATTCGTTACAGATGAAGTGTGCTTTATTTGGCTTCTGTTACACAAAAGAACCCTGGTAATGCTCGCATCAACCAGGCTGTAAGCCAAAACTTTTACAAATCTTTGTGCAGCTTATTAATTTCTATCATATACAGTTGTGTTACTTCCACTTAACAGATCATAGTCATTGAAGGAATCACAGAATGGTCTGGGTTGGAAGGGACCTTAAAGATTGTCTAGTTCCAACCCCCCCTTGCTATAGGCAGGGACACCTCCCACTAGCCCAGGTTGCTCAAAGCCTCATCCAGCCTGGCCTTGAACACCTCCAGGGATGGAGCATCCACAACTTCCCTGGGCAACCTGGAACAAACTGGAACAGCATCTCACCACCCTCACAGTAAAAAATGTCTTCCTATTATCTAATACAAATCTACCCTCTTTCAGCTTAAAACTGTTAACCCTCGTCCTGTCACTACACTGCCTGATAAAGAGTGCCTCCCCATCTCTCCTTTAGGCCTCCTTTAGGTACTGGAAGGCTGCTATAAGGTCTCCCCGGAATATTCTCTTTTATGGGCTGAACAACCTCAACTCTCTCAGCCTGTCCTCATATAGGAGGTGTTCCAGCCCTCTGATCATCTTCATGGCCTTCCTCCAGATCCTCTCCAACAGGTCTATCTCCTGTGCTGAGGATCCCACAGCTGGATGCAGCACTCCAGGTGGGGTCTCATGAGAGAAGAGCAGAGAGGGAGAATCACCTCCCTTGATCTGCTAGTCACATTTCTCTCGATGCAGCCCAGCACACGGTTGGCTTTCTGGGCTGTAAGCACACATTGCCAGCTCATGTTGAGCTTCTCATCAACCAACATGCCTAAATCCTTCAGGTCCGCTCTCAATCCATTCTCCGCCCA
>VZTO01020367.1:0-30061 GCA_013400615.1 Syrrhaptes paradoxus
CGGCGCTGCGGCCGGCCCCGGTTCTCTCAGCCCCGCGGCCCGGTGTCTCCTCAGCACCGAGGCCCCCGTTCCGCTCAGCCCAACGGCACCGGTTCCCCTCAGCCCTGCGGCCCTGGTGCTCTCGGCCCCGCGGTCCCCGTTGCCTCAGCCCGGCGGCCCGGTGTGTCCTCAGCACCGCGGCCCCCGTTCCCCTCAGCGCGGCCGGGGCTCCCCCAGCCAGCCCCCGAGCTCCCCTCAGCCCCCCGCGGTTGCTGGGGCCGGGGTGGTGCATCCCGGGCCTGAGGGGAGCCCCGAGGGCGCGGGACGGCCCCGGCGCGAGCTCCCGAGGCCGGCGCCGGTGCTCAACGGTGCTCCCGGGGAAGTTGTGAGGGCGCGGGGTCTAACCGGAGCCTTCCGCGCTGCCCTGCCCGGCGGGGAGAGGGGAGGCGGCTCTCCCGGCGGCGGCCGCAGGGCGGTGGGGCCGGGGGGAGGTCGGGTGGGAGCGGAGGGCAGCGGTGCACGGCCCGGGGCAGGGACACGGGCGGCCGAGGCTCCGTGCAGCAGGAGGGCTGCCGGCCGGAGCGGAGCCCAGGCCGGGACGGTGCCCAGGGTGGCAGGGCCGTGTCCCAGCCGCTGGTGGGATTGTTTGGTTTCCGCAGCAACTGTATCAACGTTTGGAAGGGGAGTGGGGTGATGTTAGCAAAGAGACCTGCGAGGGGGCAGAAGTGACAACGTTGGAGGCTGCCAAGGTTGGAGGGAATTTTGGTTCAAGGATTGATGACTTTCTTTTTTAATGATTGCAGCCAGCGCTAGCAGCACGAGCATTCATAATTTCCCAAGAAAACCTCAAATTCCAATGACTTGTTCGACATCTGAAATCCTCAGTTATCCTTAACCAGCTGGTGAGATCCATACCTGTGCAGCTGGGGCAGACGTTTCTAATGCAATGGGAACTATGCCATGAGGACTGTTAAGACTTGGCTGTAGCCATGACAGAGCCCCATAGGGTTTCGTTCACCACTCTCCATGGTCCACTGAGCAGCAGCTTCTTAAAAAAGTCTCGGAAGGATGATGGAGAGCAACCCCAGGACTCAGAACCGCCTGCAACGACCGTTCGAATCGCACTTTCTCTCTTCGAGCCAGACAACAAACGTTGTCCGGAATTTTTCTACCCTGATCTTCTGAAGAGTTGTCAAGGGAGAGCAAAAAGTGGTTCTTCAGGAGACAAGGTAAGTGTCCTCGTGGCGTGTGGGGAACCTGGGTCGAATCTGAAGATTTCAGAGGCTTTTTCAGTATTGCTGTTTTGAGCGTTGGCTGTGTGTTACCTCTGAGGTGCTGAGCAGGGGAAGGAGGGCGGGCAGGCAGGCATCCCGCAGGCAGGAGAACTGCCATCCAGGCAGGGCTGCTTCTTGTCGGGTCACACTGTCTCACTCTTTTGCCTTTGATGGAATTTCCCATCAGAAGGGTAATGTGTTGGTGGCAGAGTGTGGGACATAATGCTTCTCTAGTTTGGAATTGCTTGATCTGAAGTGATTTTTGGTACGTGACTTGCTAGCACCTATTAGGAGCTTTATTCCAAAGGGCATCAAAAGGAGAGGTGCTTCTATGGTATATGGCTGCATTTTTTGGGGGACCTTGCTCTGCTGCACATGAATATTTGCAGTGTGGTGCCTGGCATCTCTTCCTGTGTGGTGGATGTGGTGCTTTCAGGTGTTGCCTCACATTGCTGTTTGCCTGTGGAAAGCCATTTCTCAGGATACAATGGAATGTGAACCTCTGAAGTGTCTAAACTTTGTATTATGGATGTTTTTCTATAAAAATAAAGTTAATTGGCTTGTAGTAATTTTTACTGGTGCTCTTCAGAACTGTTTAATACTCAGTTGATGGCTCATGCTGCTTTTTTGGGTTTTTTTGAGAGTTGGGAGAACTGGAGACAGGTACGGAACTAGTTGAGAGGGCACACAAAACATAGAAACACTCTCAGAATCCCAGAATGGTTTGGGCTGGAAGGGACCTTAAAGCCCATCCAGTGCCACCCCCTGCCATGGGCAGGGACACCTCCCACCAGCCCAGGTTGCCCAAATCCTCATCCAGCCTGGCCTTGAACCCCTCCAGGGATGGGGCATCCACAGCTTCTCTGGGCAACCTGGGCCACTGCCTCATGACTCTCAGCATAAAAAATTTCTTCCCGATTATCTAGTCCAAATCTTCCCTCTTTTAGTTTGAAACCATGACCCCTTGTCCTGTCGCAACAGGTCCTGCTAAAAAGTCTGTCCCCATCTCTCCTGTAGCCCCCTTTCAGCACTGNACTGCTGAAGACATGAAACATTACTGCAGGGAATACCGTGATAAAGGTTGATTTGTCTGCGCTTCTGCCTGCATGCTCTAGTCGCGCTGGGTTTAATGCACGAGGTTTCGGCAGCAGTGTGACAGGATTGATTCTGATGATTGTGTCTCTTTTATTTCTATAGAGGAAAGACCCTGCTGATCCCTTTAATGATGATGAAAAGGACAGGCATAAAGCGGAGGCTCTTGCCAGGAAGTTTGAAGAAAAATATGTATGTTTTTATTCTTTGTATTCTGTTATCTCTTTGAATGGGTAATGCTGTTGCTCTCAACCAGTAGCGTTTAACAGTCGTTGGTTTTATGTTCCTGTTCTCCTGCAGTCCTTTATCTTGGCTGGCAGGTGCTGGTTTCTGTGTTCCTTTCGTGTCTCAAGGCTGTGGTCTGCAAAAATAGCTCAGATACGTTCTTAAATCGGATGAGTCTGATTAAAGTGAATGCTGTTCTCACTTGTTGTGGTGAATAACTTGCAGTAATTTCTAACATTTAATTATAAATGTGGAGAGATGCTGATCTGTCTCGCCTGTTGCAACAAAACTACGTTGTGTTTTACAACTGGCACTTTAGGATAGCGAGTTGCTGTGTTGTCTTGTGATAGAAATTTGCCCCTTGGGCCACCCCAGTGCACTGTGTGTATGTTTGACACGTGTGGTACCAACTTCGTACCGACTGTGTAGCAGTCATGGAAGAACAACCCTTCTCTGCACTGGCAGAAATGTGTAAAGGGTGCAGATCCCGTTCAACGTAAAGTCTGCTGGCACAAGGTCAGCCTGCCTGGTGGATCAGCACTCTGCTCCCTGTGGCTGCACTGGTTTGGGATCCGTGTGACAAGGCCTAAAACTGGATTTACTGTATCCTGAGATTATGGTATGACAGGAGTTAAGGCTGGTTTGGTTCTGTGGCTGCTCGGAGCGAAATGATCCCATTCTCTTCTGTACTGGAGCCGATATTGAGGCTATTCCTGTAGTAACTGGAAAAGAAAGATGAACACACTGTCAATCTTTTATTGTTTAGGGTGGCAAGAGACGTAGAAAGGACCGTGTTCAGGACTTGATTGATATGGGGTACGGATACGACGAGTCTGACTCCTTCATTGATAATTCTGAAGCAGTGAGTACTTGGGCAGGCAGGAGGGTGGTTGAAGGCAGCTGCTGGGGGGGCCAAGCTGGCACCTGGGGAGAACTTGAACAGGGTGCAAGTCAGGAATGTGCCAGGGCTGGGGAACGAGAGCTCCTGGGGCAACCGCCTGGCAGGAGGATGTGGGTTAGCAGGCGTGTCCAGAACCCTGAAGGTATGTCCAGAGCCCCCTCTGTTCTTGGGGGGCACAAGTCCCACTGCATTCTTCAAGCAGCTCCGTTACAGAATAAAATAACAAAGCTTACAGTGCCAATGGATTGTTCTCTTGTTGTTTCCAGTACGATGAGCTTGTTCCGGCTTCTCTTACTACGAAGTATGGAGGGTTTTACATCAACTCAGGAACACTGCAGTTTCGGCAAGCGTCTGACTCTGAAGATGACTATGTTAAAGAGAAGAAGAAGAAGTGTCCCAAGGTCAGCAAGCCAGCTTTCTCGATTATTTCCCCTCATAAAGCTTTGGTGGGTTTGCTGCTTGGAAAGTGTGACTCTGCTGGGAAACTAGTGCTCCTCTTTGGTGGCAATGTCTGCTGGAGACAGCCCTGCTTTCATAGTGCCGAAGAGAGGCAGGGAAAAGGGGAAACAGCAGGAGCAATTGGCATCCCTTCTCCTTTATTGATAGGATCATCTCTAGTGTAAAAGCTAGGTGTGCTGTCAAATGGTGAAGATGGTATGTGCCAGAACCATGGTGACAGATGTCTGGGGTTTGGGTTAATGTGTCCCGTGGGGAATTTGCTGCTCTCAAATTCTTGGGAGAGGGCCCAGAGTGGCTCTGGGGCTGCAGGTCCAATTCTGTGAGCAGGAGATGCTTCAATTGTGACTTGGTTTTAACCCTCTCCAGAAGCGGAAGCTGAAAGATGGAGGTGAAAAACTGAAGAAGAAGAAGAAAGATGATTCTTACGACAAGGAAAAGAAATCCAAAAAGTCCAAGTTTCCCAAAGCTGGGTAAGGAGGAGGAGGAGGAGGGAGGGAATGCTTGCTGCTCGACACCTTGCTTCAGGGTTACAGGTGGCATTTGTTATGCTGCGGGTAGTACCTGTTGCAGCAGGGGGGTGGCTCGAGCATGTATTGCATAAACACCAGCAGGTAAAACCCCTACTGCTTCCAAAGTGGGAGAAAAACGGCAGCTGATGATCAGGGAAGGAGCCCAGGAAGATTTTCCAAGCAAAGAGGGGCAGAGGTAGCTGAAGTGTTGGTGTTTCTGGGAGCTCTGTTTAAGCGCTAATGGTGGGAACAGATACTGGAGAGCCTGAAGAGAAGGAAAATTAATTTGCTCTCCTGGCTTTAATAGGCAAAAAGTTTCAAGCCACTGTCACACTAACTCTCTCTTGCTTCGATTCCTCTGTGCTGGTTGTTTGGATGTTCCCAAATCTTCCTTGCTGGAATAATGCATGTAGCTAAATAAGAGCGTGACTGGGTGGAGATGGTTTAAGCTCCATCACCTCGGCAGTGAGGAAGGACAGCTGAACAAGAACCTTAAGACCTTAAGCGGCAGGAGAGTATCTTTCCTGGAGCAATTTGTTAAGGGGCTAAGACTTTCCAGGGGATTGGTGCATATGGCTGAAGTGAACTGGGATGAAGGTATCCTCTCTTCCCCTTCATCTTGTATTCAGTTCCCTTTCCTCCTCTGTACTTTGTTTACAGCTTTACGGCATTAAATGCAAGTAAGGAGAAGAAGAAGAAGAAATACTCTGGAGCTCTTAGCGTCAAGGAGATGCTGAAGAAGTTTCAGAAGGAGAAGGATGCTCAGAAGAAAAAAGACGAAGAGCAGAAAGTGGCGACTCCCTCACCAGCAGAACCTCCAGCCCCAAGGGAGGCAGAGGCGATGCCTGACCCTTTGCTCTCACTCTTCGGCCATGCCAGTGATAACGACCTGCTTCAGGCAGCCACGGCGATGGACTCGTTAACTGACCTAGACCTGGAGCAGCTCCTCAGTGAATCCCCAGAAGGCAGTCCCTTTCCTGAGGTGGAGGATGGCAGCGATCATACTGGGATGGGTTTGGAACAGGATTTCAAGCAACCACCATCCCTCCCAGAAGGCCTGCCAGCCCCTCTGGAGAAACGGGTCAAAGAGCTGGCTCAGGTACGGCAGTTGTCGCGGGGCAGTAGGATTGTGTGATTACTGGAGGGGGGACAGCTCTGCTGGGTTTGTGTAGCTTCACCCAGAGACAGGGCACACTCCAGCTGGGGAGTTCCACAGTGCCATCTGGGATCACGCCTTGGTGTCACCCAGCTTCATGGCCACATCACTTTCCTGAAGGCCCGGATGTCAGGTAGTGTCAGAGTCCTTGGCCTTGTTATCTGCTGAATTTAACGCTCGGTATCCCACCTGTCAGTGTGGTTTCTTTACAACTCTTGGCAAAGTATAGACCTGGTGCAAGCGGTAATTTCCAAAGTCAATTTAACATGAATGAACTTGAGATGTGAACTAATGAGGCTGAAGGACAAATTCCCCCGTAATAGTTTTAATGTGCTGCGACGGTCAGGACAGCGTCTGTGAGGTGGCATGCAGTGTTCTGTATGCAAACTGAGTGCAGCTGGAAAGCACTCCCTGCTCTGCAGCCTGAGAAGGTCTGGAAAGCCCTGTAGATGGGGTTGAGGATTCGTTAGAACCATTTCCCATGTCATACATGGGCAAATGCCTTCAGAGAAGCGTGGGTACAGTTTGGTATCTCCCATGTTGGAGACGCATCTCTGACAATTTGGGTTCTTTCCCCATCTTTACATCTTGGTGTTGGGGTACTGTTTAGGGAATACATTGGAAGGGTGATCCCATGTCTCCGTGGGACTCGCCCATCTTCTCCAAAATGTTGTGGCTGGCTTAGGGCTGCACTGTTCTGGGGCAGAGGGAAAGCACTGGGTGCTGGTCAGGGATCCCTCTCCTGCTGTGTCCAAGAAGCGCACTTCCAGATTTCCTGTGGGGCTGTCAGCATCAGTCCGTCAACAAATGCTGAGATGTTTTGTTCCTGCTACTGGTGGTGTTTTCAAACATTGATTTTAAGTTGTAAACAGTGCTCTTATACCTCTGTGGTGGTGTGTGTTCTGGGGCACATCAGTTTAGAGCCCCTCGTACTTAAGCATCTCTTAATAACTCCTGTTACTAAGATAAGCTGCTGTTAAAGATAACTGTGTTCTGCTGAGACATTTTAAGGGTGTGTAGTGGTGGTGAGCAGATGGAAGAGAAGGAGGAATTGAAGAACATGTTGCCACAGCTGATAAAAAGAACGGGCTCTTCATGGCAGTTTCTGTTTGCTATTCTGCTGTTAGCAGAAAACAGTGCAACAGCTGTTTCTGAGCTGTGTCTGAGTTAAAGGAGAATATTATGGAGGCTCCCATGATATCAAGTTAATCGTTCTGTTGCTGCAAGATAGTGTGATAGCCGACTGCCCACAGATGGTCCTGCTTAGTTTTCCTGCTGCTGTGCCTCTGGTGCTGGACTGTGTATGTTCAGGAAAGAAGGCAAGAAGGAGAAAGACAAGATTTAACAAATTGAAGCCTCTGGGTCAGTTGGGGTTTTGGGACATGAACTCTTGCAGGTGGAAAGGAAGAGGTGCTATGTCTCTGTCTGAGAGCCAGGTCTCTTCACCCCAGCAGGTGGGAGCATCTCCTGAGTTCAGTGGAGCCTGCAGGCATGTCCTCTTCTGCTTGAACTGATTTGACTTTAACCCTCTCCTTCCTAAAAGAATTTTCCTGTGGAGGATCCTCTTTAGCATTGAGCCTTCTCCTTTGATATCCCAGCTGTCTGTGACCTGCTGCTGACAGAGAGGAATGTTTGCCTTCTAGGCATAAATTAATCGCTTACCAGCCTCAACTTTAGAGTGTCAAATCAGGGGATTTCAAAATCGTGCCCTTCTCTCCTGGTCTCCTTTCCCGTGCCAGGAATCACTAACTTGATGTGGTGCCTTGTGGTTAATCCCGGTTTTGTTTACATCCCCACTCAGACTGAAAGCTCTTGACAATTTTCTACTATCTCATTCGTCTCTTGCAATTATTTTCCTGCTGGGCATATTTTTCATGGGTGTGATTTTTGGGCAGCACTATGTGTGCTGCAGTCATAGCTCAGGAAGCTTCCTGAACAGGAATTTTGTTTTTTTAAGTTTCCATGATGCAGATAGGAAATAACACATCCCCTGTGGCTGCTGCTCTTTCTGTTGGTTTCTTGGCTTAGTGTCCAGATTGGTCTAGAAAGCCTGGTGAAAAATGTCGCTGACCCTCATTAAACATGACTAGGATGATCTTCCTAGTTCCAGGGACAAGCTCCATGTTTGTATTATTTGGTCTAACAGCTCTAACGTGAATTTAAACCATGCCCTAGCACTGTCCCCAGCTCTGTCCCTTCTCCCCATGGGAATCATGCCAAGGAAGCTGGTTGCCACGAAGCCGTCTTCTTGCTGCATAAAATGGAGGAATTGTCACTCCAGTGTAGTATAACTCCAATGTACTTGACTCGTCTGGACTAGAGAAGCAGAATGGGAAGGTCTGTGGGCAGGATGTGGTCCTTCCAGTTCAGACAGCAGGGTTGGAAATGAACTGAGGAGGTGTCAGAGGAGAGGACAGGGTCCCTCTTCTGTCTGTGGCAGCTTTTAGCCCACCTACAGCAGGTAGCTGGTGCAGAGTTTGGTGGAATAAAACTGTGCCTTGTTTTACAGTATTTCTGAAGCTTAAAAACCACTTGGTTGCTTGTGTCTGTGAACTGGTGATGACTTGTGTTATCTGCTAATTTCCAGGCTGCCAGAGCTGCAGAGGGAGAAGGCAAACACAAATTCTTCACTCAGGATATCAACAACATCATACTGGAGTAAGTGTCACCAGGAGAGAAGAAATAGGAGAGCATTAGGCAGAGCATTTTTGGTAAATTCAGGAGTGGGTTTAGCAGGAGTTGGAGGGATGTCCTTATACAGGTCCTCCACACAGAACATGCCAAGGATGACATGGAAATCTCCTGGAAATGGCTTTTGGTTGAAGTATGATGTATAACTGAGGTAGGAGGATGTTGGATGGGATGTATTCAGGCCTCCTGTTCTCAGGCTGATGCTTGATATCCGTGTGCTTGAATTGGCCACTTGACCACTTGACCTGTGATTATGTCTTGATACAAGAACAGTAGATCTCTCCCTGACAGAGACGTCAGGCATGTTCTTTGCTCTTTAAGTTATATGCTCTATAGAATATTTTATAACTGGGATAAGGCTGCTGTTTAACTGGCTTTCTGGGCAAACTGGGGGAACTCCTCTACTGCTCTGTGCTTGATTTCCCCAGTCATCAAATGCCAGTGTTGCTTCACGCAGCTGCTGAGAACGGCTTCATTCTTCTTCGAGTGCCTGGAGAAGGCTGATGAACACACACAGCTTTGTGATCATCGTAGTGTAATAATGCTTATGCAGAGCTTTAATTTCATTAAGGTTTATCCAGGCACTTGACAGGAATTGCCGAAGGGAAGTTTGGGAGTCTGTTTCCCTCTCGTTCCAAGTGGTGATTACCACCTTTCAGCATTCCAGTGCTGACTGCACAAACAGTCCTCATCTGTTGTCAAACTGATAAACTTTAACCACGTTCAGAAGAGATTCAGATAGATTTGTATGACTTTGCTGTAGAATCAGTTAGGGGGTTTTACACTTATTGTTGACACTGAGAGGTGGCTTTTTAACCACTACTAAGTGATATCTAACTGTGTAGAAGGGTTTGGCACACACTGACCGCTCTAACCTGCTCACTGGGGAGAAGTTCAAGCCCAAGGGATAAAGTTCGATTCTATATTATCCCGAGTTAGACTGCTGTACCTGACATAAGCAGTGTGTACCTCTCATTTCATTGCCTGACGCTCCTGCACTTCAGTTGCCAGGAAGAAATGCAGAATAAATGAGGCTGCTGACATCCTTTTGTTCCTTTTCCAGCTACTCTGAAACTAGATTAAAAGGCATAGTTTGGGGTAAAGGGCTGGAGTCTGTTGATTCTAAAATCTGAAGAACCATTGCATAGTTTGGCTTGTCCCTCTCTGCCTGCCTCCAGCTCCCCCAGTTGCATCAGAGTTGCGTTCATGTTGCGTAGAGAACCCCTGCGAGGTCCCTGGTCACACTGTGTCTGTCTTGTTCCTCAGCATAGAGCTGCAGACGCGGGAGCTGAACAGCCAGATCCGCTCAGGGGTGTACGCCCACCTGGCTGCTTTCTTTCCCTGCAGTAAGGACACTCTGGTCAAGCGTGCCCGGAAGCTTTATCTCTACGAGCAGGTGAGTGAATTTGGCAGCTCAGCCCTGTCTCGTGTGCGTGTTACCCGTGGTCTCCAGAGCACGGCTGTTCTCTGCCTGACGTGGTGGTGTCCTCGGCTGAGCATGGGTCAGGCACCACATCTGCTGGGGTGGCTTCAGAACTGGCCAGGTTTTGACCTGCCAGATTTGGGTGTCTTGGCTGGATGCACCGTGTGGAGCTTCAGCCTGTTCTGTGCTGCGCTCTAGAGCGGCCGCTTGAAGGAACCCCTACAGAAGCTGAAGGAAGCCATCGGAAGGGCCATGCCAGAGCAGATGGCCAAGTACCAGGAGGAATGCCAAGCCCATTCTCAGGCCAAGTTTGCCAAGTAAGCTCCTCGTTTCCTCATTATGCATGTGTAGCTCTTCTCAGTGGGCTCCCTGTGACCTGTACGCTGCTCTCATGAAGTTTACCACCTCTTTTTGTTCTGTTGTCAAAAATTGCTGAGAGGCATTCATTGGCCTAAGTAAGCTCTGAGTTTTCCGTGTGCTGTGACGATGCCAACTACAGCAGCACTGATGGGACCAGAACTTGGCTGAAGTGTTTTACTTCTAGGGGGTGAGTTTTTAGGAACATGGCAGTCGGAGAGCAGTCAGGCTGGATTAGTCCTGTGGTCTCTGTTGCACAGTATTGTGAGATTTCTTAACCTTGAGCACTTAGCACGAGATTTAGGCACTAAGCAAGGGATTTAGGCCATGTTCCCATGCGCGTGTTACTGCTGACTGTTGAGACCTCTGAACAGTGTTCTTCAGAGATACTTAATCTTGGCTTTGAATCCCCGGGACAATGACTTCTACATGATCTCCATTTTAGGATGCTGGAAGAGGAAAAGGACAAAGAACAGCGAGACCGAGTTTGTTCTGATGAGGAGGAGGATGAAGAAAAGGGAGGGAAGCGCGTCATAGGACCACGAAAGAAATTTCAATGGAATGACGAAATCAGGTTTGCGTAGTTTAGATATTGAGCGAACCTCTGACTTGTCTTATTCTATGCAGTTGGAAGAGAAGCATTTCAGTATTTGTATCTTGCTTTCAGAGCAGCGCTGAACATCTGTAGTACCAGTCAGCTTGGAGTTTTGTAGCAGACTGTGCTGTTTATGGAAGCCACTATTGCATTTATTAAGTCTTGCCCTTACATACGTTGCAAAACTAAGCTGATTCCAAGCACAGGCCAACTCTGAGAAAATTGCTAAGAAGCCTCTGTGCAGAGGCCAAAAGAGAGGGACTGATCTTTGGGAAAAGAAGGAACTGGGCTGAACTGCTGAAATCCTGCAGGCTAGACTCTTTAACAAGACCTGATTTGTGGTTGTGAAAGCAGTTAAAGCTAATGGGGTTGCTGTCCCTGGCACCCAGCGCTCTGACAAAGAACAGGGTGCTGGGTGAAGGGGAGAGTGAAAGGATAACATGAGAATCAATCCTGTGTCGTCTTCATCTTATTCTGTAGCAAGCCGGGGTGCTGCTCCATAGATGGCTGATTCATTTCCAACACAGCGAGCTTCGCTTCCTGCCTTCTCAGTGCCTCTGAGCACAGGGTGGTTCTGAGCACAGAGAGGTTCAGTTCTGCGGTTGTTAACGACACCTGTCATTCTGGCACTGGTTTGCTACCTCTGCTGGTTCAGGCTATTAACCTGGGAAGGTGTCACAAGGCTTTTCTCCCCTGGCACATCAATGTGCGTGCACACAGAGCGAGGAGTGTGCCTTTCCCTTCCTCTTTCTCGCGGAGGCAGTGCAGGGTTGGTTTTATGAGCAAGGTGTTACGCAGAGCCAGGCGTGCCTGGGAGTATTTATCCAGCCCTGGATAAACAGTGACCTCCAGCTGGGGAAAGTTAATCCGCGTAACTGTATTTGAAATCTTCCTGTTCTTCAGGGAGCTGCTTTGCCACTTGGTGAAGATTAAGTTGGATGGTTATGCCCTTGACAAGAATAAGGCTCAGTCTCTAGAGGATTATGTGAAGAACTTCCTAGATGGAGAGGTGAAGCCCCTTTGGCCAAAAGGCTGGATGCAGGCCAGGTGAGCAAGAACCGAGTTGTACTCCAGGGATTCCTTATCCTAAGGGACCTCAGAAGGTCGTTAGTCCTACCCCTGCTCCAAGAATGCCTAGCTTCAAACTTAGATCAGAGTGCTCAGGGTCTTGTCCTGCTCAGTTTTGGAAATCTTCAGGGATGGAGATTACCATGGTATCTCTGGGCCCCTGTTCTGGTACTTAATCACTCTTTGGGAAATCTTTTCTCCTTATTTCCAATCAGAATTCCCCTTGCTGCACTGAACTGAATATTCCCTCTCTTTGCTTTTTCACTCTGCACCTCTGAGAAAGGTCTGCCTCCATCTTCTTGTGGTTCCCTGCCCACCCCACCTCCCCTCTTTAGCTAGTGGAAGACTGCCATTAGATCCCTCCTTGGTCTTCTCCTTTTCCAGGCTAAGGCAAACCCATTTTCCTCCACCTCTCCTTGTCTGTCACGTGTCCCTGTTCCTCAGCCATCGTAGTGGCTCTGGACTGTCTCCATTTTGGTGACATCTCTTGTATTGTGGGGACCCTGGAACTGGGTGCTGTATCCAGATGTGACCTCACAAGTCCTAAACAGAGGGGAATAAGGACTTGAAGGGCGGGCTGTGCTCTTGCTGATCCCTGCCAGTACATCGTTAGCTCTCCACACTGTACCCTTGCGGCAGTGGCTGATGTTCAGCTTGCCCACCAGGACCCCGGGTCCTTTCCTGCAATGCTGCTACACGGCCCGTCGGCCCCCAGCCTGTGCTGCTGCGTGGGGTTATCCCATCCCAGCTGCAGGACTTTGCGTTTGTCGTTGTTGAGCTTCACAAGGTTTGTGTTGGCCCGTCTCCAGCCTGTCAAGCTCCTTGCCAGTGGCAGCCCTGCCCTCCAACAGATTCTTCCCCCTCCCTCCGTTTCCTCAAGCTCACTGAGAGTGTGGTTCATGCTGTCGTCCCAGCTGTAAATGACAACGCTGAGCACGCTTTGTCCCAGTATTAACCTCTGTTGGACGCCACTGGAGGTAACAAGTTGTCACTGGGACCGAGGTGAGGCTGACTAGCCTGTGGTTTCTTGAATCTCTGTTACAAAGGATCACTTTGTAATCTGTCTCACAAGGGATACATTTTTCAGATACTTTGGGAAGTCTTCCCTAGACCCTAGAGTATTCCCCCACCCCAAAAAAAAAACAAAGCAGAAAGTTTTAGGGGCTTAGGGACTTGCACTAGACACATTGGGGAGTCAGCAGAGTAGAGCAGGAATTTAGTGTGGTTTTCTTTACCCCGTCTGGTGTCTTCGCTGCTGTTTCTTGTTCTTTCAGGCCCTCCATCATCCATGCCGTTGAGCTGGCAATCACAGAGAGCCATACAAATTGCAGAGAGTCATTCTGCTGGGACTGTCATCAGCTTCTGGCCTGGTTTGCTCAATAGTTTTAAAGAAAGAACAACTGTACAGTCTTACAGCTGGAATCTCTGTCTCTTTGCATTTAAAGAGCTGGGCAGCACTGTTGTCTTCTTTGCTGAATTTGCTGTTTGGGTTTCATGGGGGGTAAAGGAAGAAGTAGGTACCATTTCTTAAGAGCAGTAAGTATGAGTAGCACATCATTTTTTTTTGCGGAAAAGTCCGCAGCTATTTCTTGTAGCTGCATGTGCACGTGAAGTGCAGTCACGTTCATGTTGTGTGGTGTAGTGTACGGGAGCTGGACGGTGGCATTAGGAGGTGGGTGCAGATTCCTGCTTAGTTAATGAAGGTATTCCCAGCTTGAGGGCCTTAGCTTGCATTTTTAAAACTCTGTTTGAATAAAAGGAAATTGATATTTTTTTTTGCCTGTAGCTTGTAGGTGAAACTGTTCTTAGGCATACAGATGTTCACCTGAGGCTTGGTGCAGGAGGGCTTTCCAGTGAAGTTAACTGCAGAATGACTGAATAAAGGCGATTTTCCTGGTTGGTTTCCAATGGCTCAAGGACAATGGTTTCTCCTGCTGGGACCTGATGGAGTTGGACTTGATGATCTTTATGGGTCCTTTCCAACTTGAGATGTTGTGTGATTCTGTGACTTTGTGGTTTAAAGACAGAGGTTAGACTGACAGCCACACAGAAGGGGAGGGGAGGGATTGGCAACACTTGGAGCATTGTAAATAATTTTGTGGACAAGTTAGCTTGATTCACTGTCATGATCACAGAAGTTCATCTTTAAGAGGAACTTGAAGATGGACAAAGTAGCAACTTTGTGTCTGAGTTTGGAGAGGTCCTGCCATGATTCTGTTTTCTCAGCTAGCGCTAAAAGGTGATTAACAGAATATAAGGTTAAAATAATCTTCCTTTGTAAAAGAGAAAGGAAGACAAAAGTCTTTGTCAGGCTGTTAAAAAGAGAAAGGAAGACAAAAGTCTTTGTCAGGCTGTTAAGAGCAGATGGGGAGTGTATTCCCTATGCCAGTGCTGAAGGTGTATTTATTTATAAGCTTCTCACCTTGACATCTGAGCAGGCAGCTGGTTTGGGTGAAACAGTGTTTGTGTGAGACCGGTGTGCTGGAGGAAAGGGGTTTGGGTGAAGCCCTGTTGGTTGGTTGTGGTTAGTCAGTTGTTACAGAAATGGCTGTGCTGATTTAGGAACTCGCCTCAGCTGTTTGCTGGGGACGCGAGGGCAACAGAGATGCGCAGCATGCGAAGGCTTCTCATCCGTATTGCTGTCTTGAGGCAGCGGAAGGTAACCTTTCTCTCTTGAAGTTGCTGAAGAGCTCTTTTCTGATCTGCCAGCTCTTGGGTGATCTATGGCAGCAGTAATGCCCAGCTTGAATGACTGTACTGCCTCTCCAGTTGGCTGTCAGCTTTTTAAGCTGGCAGAGCTTTTTCCTTAGTTATTGTCCGACAACTGCCTTAATGGCCTTCCCAGCGCCTACAAGCATAGCTCCCCAGAGAGGGAACTGCGTGGGGGAGTCCAGCAGGATTTTCCTGGAAAAGGGATGAATATTTGTTTGCTCTCTGTGGTTTTAATTTCACTAAGTCCCCTGCTGTACTCTGCAGCTCTGTCTCCAGTGATCCCAGCTGCTCTACTGGGTCTTGCTGGATATCACTTCTCATTGCTCTCTTCCCTTCTTAGGACACTGTTTAAGGAGAGCAGGCGTGTACACGGACACCTCACATCAGTCCTGTGAGTATCGCGCAGCATTCCTCTGGAGTGATAACTGGTGAACTCCATTCCCTGGGGCCTGGGTGGATCGTGCAGGAGCACCTGAGCTTGCTCAGCTCCCATCAGATAGTTTGTCTCTGCTTCCTTTGGGGAGGTGTAGGGAGAGCAGTTGTTTGTGTGTGGTGTCTCCCAACAACAGCCTTCCTGCAGTGCTTTAGCCTTACATAAACTCAAAAATAAGAACTTGGAAGCCAGGTTGCCTGCTGGCCTTGTTCAGCAGACTGGAGTCAGGCCTCTGTGCTGGTCCCTGGGAGGCAGATCAAGGTAAAATGGAGTGCGACGCCAGCACTGTGATTATTGCTGCCCGGTCAGGCGGTCCTTACTGGATTCTGGATTCCCTCTTTCTTGTTGCCTGGTTAAAGGAGGGGTACAATTTGCTCAAGGTAGTGAAGGTGGGTACAACAGGCTTGTGGGTGGCAAAGCGAGAGAGCCATCAGAATCCAGCTGGACAGGTGCTTTAATGCCAAAGGATCTCGTGGATCTTGCTGGCGGTCTGTGATAGGTGACGATACAGACTTAGGCTGATGTCTGTTTGACAGACAGTCCTGTTCTTGGCACTGGGTGAGCGAGGGGAAGTGTGAGAAAGAATATGAAATCGAGTGTAGAGTCATCCTTCCCTCGGCCATGCTGTTCCAGCAGTTCAGGGATGTCTTGTACCAGAGATTGCATCTGACCAGACCAAATCATCTATTTTCCGTGAATCTGGCAGATGCTTTTGCATCCTTGACTTCTTCTGGGAACGTAAGAGAAATGTGTAACTCTTCTCCAAAACAGTCTCTGTGTCGGTTTCTCTCCGGGTGTTGCTGTAGTCAGGTCAGTGGCGGGTTCCTGTGGTAGCTCCTGGCCCTGCAGCCGGTGCAGGATGTGTCTGTTGGGTGCTTTCGTGGCTCTGCTGCCGTTTCAAGACACTGCTCTGCTCCCTGATTCATTCCCCTGTGTGGGAGTTGGGGCTTCCTAGAGCAGCAGCGAATGGCATACGGTTTTGAATCCTAGCAACCTGAGATGCTGCCTCTGTTCCCTCAGTTCTTTGCAAAAGACTCGGTGGATCATCATTAACAGGGCCCAAGTGTGCTCCCTAATTGGATCCTTCCCCGCGGGCATTCACTGAGCCATGTTTCTTTTGTCTCCCTCAAAACAGGGCGAAGAAGAAGGTTATAGCTCCTAAGGTGAAAGTGAAGGTGAGTTCTTTGTGTTCTGGTTTGTCATGGTTGACACCAAGAGTCAAGTGTCTGCCTTCTTAAATCCTGTATTCGACCCTTGTATCTACACGTTAGGTACCGGGAAGTTGTGCTGTGAAATAGCTCTAGTCAATATTGGACTTGAAAAAACAACTAACAGCAGCTAAAATTGATGGCGACAGCAGCTGGGAGGGAGGTGGGGGGCTGGCAGGCACAGAACATACCTATTCTGGCCTTTATCCCCAAATGAGGAACCTTCCCTTCCCTTTTCAGCAGTAAACCTGCCTCTGTTCTGACTCTGCCTTCTCTTGTGGTTTTGTTCCAGGAATCTTCCTGCAAGCCAGATAAAAAGGTGTCGATTTCTGCTCCTGTGATGCACTCAAGCAGCACCTTAGCTCTGTCTTCAGAGCCCCAGGGAGGAGCTCTGGGCATCAGTGCCCAAACCAGAGATCTCTTGTCCCTCGGGACAGCCCAGGCAGCCAGCAGCGCTGGCACTCCTGCAACCTTCAAGGATGACTCCTTGGATGAGGATTTAATTCATAATCCCACTTCCTCCCTCGAAGCTGTCTCTAAGGAGCTGGCTGTGCTGAACAGCAGAGCAGGAGGGAGTCCTGACTTTACTCTTCCTGGAGCTCCAAAAGCTCCACCAGAGAAGATCCCAACTCTTGCACCCTCAGAGGAGAAGAGGGTATTTCCAAAGTCCAACCCTTCCCCTACATCATCCTCTAGTTCTCTCCAGTCTCCTCTAAATTTCCTGGCTGAGCAGGCCCTGGCATTGGGCCAGTCTTCTCAAGACAAAAAGACAGAGAATTCCAATTACAAAGAGCTTTCTTCCCAAGCGTCCCCCAGCAAAATCCTTCCTGATGCACACCAGGCTAAACAGAAACACCACAGCATGGCCCGGCCGAGCCACGGGCCTCAGACCTCCACCCCAGTGCCAGGTTCTCAGGTGAAGGTCTTTCACTCAGGCAGCCAGCTCCAGAAAACTTTCACATCCCCGGCTCCATTTATCAAACTGCAGAATCCCAAGTCCTCCTCCCCACTGCCCCAACGTGCCCTCCTTCAGCAGGTCAAGTCATCAACCAAAGCTCAGAGCTTCCATTCCTCTGCATCACCAAGCAGCTCCCAAAACTCCGGCAGCTCCCACAAGAGCCCAGGCTCATCCTCATCATCTCTTAGCTACACAGGAAAGCACTCAAGTGGCTCTAGCTCTTCAGGACAATCTTACAAATCACCCTTCGTTTCTGGTTCCCTTTCCAAGCACGGAGCTTCTTCCAGCAGCTCCTCCTCTGGAGGTTCTGCAAACCAGGGCTGCTCCTCCGGGAGCTTGCTGCCCAGTGTGCAAACCCCTTCATCGGGCCAGGGACCCAGTCGCCCGTCCTCAAGCTCTTCAGTGAAGAAGTCTCCTGTTTCACAGAAGCTGACTCTGGTGGCACCTCCTGGAGGTTCAAACGGAGATTCTAGTGGGGGCACTCAAGGGGTGGCCAAACTGCTGACCTCCTCCCTAAAGCCAGCTGTTGTTAGCAGCACCGCATCCTCTACCTCTGTGCCGGTAAGCAGAGGCATGCTGGCCCAGCCTAAAGCCAAGTGAACGCGTTGCATTGCGTCAGGCCAGCTCCTAATTTGTTCAGAGCTGCCGTAAAGTGATGACATCAAAAGAATTTCCTAGAAATCTTGAATGACTGTCTGGATCTTGGCTGCTTAGGCTAGGAAGTCCTGGCCTTTGCTGTGGGCTTGCTCTCTAGAATCCAAGCTTTCATTTTCAGCTTAAACTAACAACTAAGCAAAATACTGTGGCACCTTCCAGCCTGCCATTTTTGCACATGCTGTGTAATGTTCTTGCCCTGATTTGTCAAGTTATGGGGACAGTGGGGCTCCCATTTGAGTCAGGAGGAAGTGCAGTAAGGCACAAAAGCTAAAAATCATTCCATAAATTAAAATTATAATGATCAATTTGTTGTTGGTTAGGTTTGCAAACTTGACCTGCCTTAACTTACCACAAGTAATTTTTGTCTTATTGCCACATTTTTCATGACTGACCTACTGAGTAAATAACCTTTGACACTGGGCTATAAACCCCAAATGTCTGCCTGCCTCTCTTTGGTCGCTAGCTCTGTCCACCTCCTGTTGTTCCCCAGTTACTCCCGTAAGCTACTGAAGCGACGTTTGGACTCGAGCTCAGTGGCACGTGAGGGAATTCATGGTCTGACCGTTTCTTTGGAATGTCTCCTGAGGGACTCCTGGCTTACCTGGACAGACTTGTCTTATACCATTAAATACAACGGCTGAATAAGGGCCTTCATTTTCATCTATAGCAAAAAACTAACTGTTCCTAATGCTGTTGGTTTAATTTATTGTTGGCTGCTCACACCTGCCTTCTTTTGTGGGAAGTGGAAAGAGCAGGGCTATTAAATGATTATCTTTAAATGGGCGTGAAAACTGTACTGCTCAGCCTTTGTACCTTGTCTGTTACTGAGGTGGAGAGCTGAAAAGCTTTCCCCGGTGGTGTCTCTCTCCATGGAGAGATCCCAAATAACATTCTTGGGAGCAGGGGTGCACCAAACCTTGGTGCCTTGACTTGTCAGCAGTGATACGCTGCTAGCACTGTCTCTGTAACTCACAGGCAATGGGTAAGCTTTTCCTCTGCCTAATGGAGGCACAATTCCAGAGTACGGGAATAACGGAGTCAAATCCAGTACGGTCCCACTGAGAAGAGCGTAGGATCCAGCAGCTGGGTTGCCAGTGTCCTGGGCACCCACCTCTGGATGGCCTCAAGAGTCGGCAGCTCTTGGGCCCTGGCTGGGAGGGAGTTTCTTGCTAGGATGAATTATTGAGCGCTCCATGTTTTACAGTTCTTGTTTAAGTATGAATGATGCTGCGCCTTCGTTTTCTTACTCCTGGATACCTTTTCTGTTGCTTTTCAGAAAGGAACTAGTGGAGCTGTGCTGCTAACGAGTTCCTCCTCCTTAAGTGTCCTGGCTCCATCGTACAAATCCAGCAATCCGAAGCTGCCAGCTGCCCTGAGCTCCACGCCGTTAGGTGTTATCTCTCCTATGCATTCCTTCCCTCTCCATGTCATCTCCTTCAGTTCAGACTCCTCCCCAAAAGCAGGAGTATCAAAGGATGCAATAGTTACGGGACCCGCTCCAGGAACTTTCCACCATGGCCTTGGCCACAGTGAGTGCCCTTTCTGGCCGCGCATGTGTGTGTTACTCGTGCCTGTGCTGTCAAATAACACGAACGCCAATGCTCTGCTGTGTCAACCCATCGCAGACCCACCCATCTCTCTTGCTCTTGCTTCATGCTGTAGTTCATGCACTTATATCTCCAGCAGTTGCATTTGGAGAACCTTGGGCACATCCCTATAGCTAACCCAGAAGTCCCAATAGCTGGAAGCTGAGCTCTAGGCTAACTGCTGCAGATCATTTGCTCATTTCTGTCTTCGATGTGTATTTGTTCTCTTTTTTTTTCCCCCCTCTCCTTTCTTTGTTTTTCTCTCTAGGTCTTCTCGCTGGCTTGCACTCCAGCCCCCACCATGCAGCGCCACTCCCACATTCTGCCCTGTCCACTCATTTACCGCAGAGTTTGCAAGGTAACTTTTCAGCCGGTCGTGTTTGTCTTCTGCCTCGTGAGTCATCCTGTATCTCGGCAGATAACTTCCCGTAGAGGTGAAAGCACAGTGCTTGTCCACGTTGTCCGACCTTCGTGGCCGTCGCTGGAGCCCATGGCGTCCCTGAGGCCCGAAGTGAGGCGCAGCCCTCTGTGTCCTTTCCTGCTTAGTTAGCCAGGGCAAACTTGGGTGTTTTTGGAATGATGAGCCCTCGGTGCTTATAGCAAGTGCTGGTTCCTGGAGGTATTCAGCTTCGCTGTTTGTGTCGTGGTGAATAATTCTCCTGGTTAAAGCTGGGCGCGTTGTGCGCAGTCTGCCAGGACTGCCCAGGAATGAATATTCTGGCTCCGTGGATTCTGGCTTAAAAGCCAGCTTTTACTGGTGACCTGTATGAAGTGTGTCAGACCAGGACACCTCACATCTGTGCGCTGAGCTGATTGCTGACATCTTCGCGACAAGTTTGTCGTGTAAATGGAGACTGCTATACCTGGTGTTGCCAAGGCGATGATTTTGCAGTTCTGTCCCTGCCCCAGTGCAATGCCTGCATGAAACAGGAGATTTCCAAAGAGCATCTTCTCTGCTCAGAAACAGAGTCCTGCCTGGTGGGCTGTGGGCGTGTGTAGTGCTGTGGAGGAAGGAGAGAAGTAAGGAGGAGCCATGCAGCATTCATAAAACTAAACTGCAGGGCCAGCAGATTGGGCTTATCTGCCTCACGGAGTTGCTCGTCCCGCTGGCAGTTGCTGTTTCTGCTTTCTCCATCAAGTGTTCTTTAGCACTTCAGTGCGGTGCCACTGTCGTGGTCCCTGCTCCTGTTGTCATTCTCTTCCTGGGCAGCAGGAGCCTGGTGCAGGGGTGGATGTGCTGGGCTGCTGCTGCGGCGTGGAGGCTGTTAGATGGGTGGGTGACCTGCTGGAGCCATTTATCCCTCCTGTAACAGCCGTGGGGTAAATGTCCTTGGCTGCTGAGCATGGGGCTGGTTTGCTGAAGAAAGGAGGAGAGTGCTGTGCACTGGGGAAAATTCGGAAATTTGTTGTCTTTGCTGCTTTTGCCGAAGTTTGTCTGAGGTGGGTTGTTAAGCTGCTCTGGTGCAGGGGAGCAGAATGACTGGTGTGATGGACCTTTCTGTCCTGTTTGTAGATTCACAGTTACTGGAGAGTGAGACGATTGATTTCGGCATGAACATGGGATGTGAAATATATTCTGTGTCACTGAGGAGGAGTTCTCCATCCTGTTATTTGGGGGAATTAGGAGTGGTTACTTCACAGTTGCCTGCAGGGCTGATAACAAAAGGATTTTTTGGTGGACTGCTGCTCTTCAGCAGAACATAGTGCCAGAAGCTGAGAGTCAGCAAAAGGTAACTGGGGACAGGTGAGGAAACCTGGCCATTGGGACAGCTTCAGCAGGGACCTGCTTTCTCACTCGGTGTTCTCACACAAGAGATTGGAGGATGAGCTTAGTGCTGTCATCTCCGGGAAAATTACCAGCTGTGGTGCTTTGTGGAAGAAAACAGGAGATATTTAAGTCACCACCATAATCTTAAAACGTTTAAATTTGTTTTGTGGCATGAACTACAGCTGGCTGTATGAGCAGATGGTGTTGCTCTGTCTGAAAGCTGCCAGCGCTCCGGTGTGTTGGGAGGTTGCTGCAAATGCAAGGACATGTTGATGTCTTAACTGGAAGCGCTTGTACCAGCATCCATCACAAAGCCTTGAGCAAGGAGCGTCCAGTGCTTCCCTGTGTGTTGTCCCTGCTGCGTTTGCTGGTGGAGGTGCCTCTGCGCTGGTGCTTGGCGATGGTTCCGACTGCTCGCTTTGGAAACGTGGCGTGCTGGGGCTGAGCTCGTGCATGGAAAGAACTGTCCTCGTCCTGGAGGAGAAGCTGTTGTGTGCCGCTGCTGTGTAACTGCACGTCGCAGAACACCCATTTGTTCATCATAGTCTGACTGTGGTTTTAATTGTTCCTGGAAAACTTCTGCTTCCTTCAACTTCCTTCCTTTTTCTCTTCTGTGCGTTTTCTCTTTTCCCTCCACGTCTGTTCCTTTCTTTACTGCAGTGGTTAGATCCCTGGGGTTCCCGGTGCTATCAGTGGGCACCTAAAGCCTTCCTTACAACAGCAAAGATGTACTAATGGTTTTATTTCAAACCGCCTTTAGATGGAAAGCAGCAAGCACCATGTATTTCTAGTTTCCTAGATGGGGAGACACAGGAGGGTGGCATTTAGGGAAGGGCATAGGCCGGCTGGTCAGCCAGCACGCTGACTCTGCCGTGGTGCTTTTGCTGGGAGGCCACAGGAGACACTCAGTGCTTCCCGTGTCCCTTACTCAGGGGCTAAGGCAGGGCTGCTCCCACTTGTGAGAAGTCTCTAAGCCCTCTTACCCCCGCTTCCTTGTTACAGGCAGGGAACAGGAGGTCTTTCTGTGCTGCCCCAGCTGCACGCAGCTCCGTGGAGCTGATGCCAAACCCCCTTCTCATTTGGTTTTATTTTCTTTCAGATGCTTCTCAGCTTCACAGCAAAGGGTCCAACACGCAGCAGCGCAAGTTGTGACGTCTGCGAGGAGGGGAGCTAGAGCATGCCTGGGATAAAACCAGGAGGAACATGTCATAGACTTTGGATACCGGCTGTGTCTTTGTTTTGTTTTGTTGGACTTTTTTGTTTGTTTGTTTGTTTGTTTTTCTTTTCATCACGACAACTGGAGAGACTGAACTACAATGAAGAACTCATTGGTGCATTTGCTCAGAGGCTTTCAGAGCAAAGCCCCACACAAAGAGCCACCTTGAGCCATGCCCTAATGAGAGGAGCTTTTTGTAGCACTGTTTTATTGCTGCTGCCCTTCACGCATTCCCTGGCACTGGCAGGAGCTAGAAGTCGCAGGGAGACTCGGGTGGCTCGGCTTTCTCGCAGCAGATTCCCACCCACCTGTGTCTGTGTCTGCTAAGTACCTCCAAGACCAGTTACCCCAGTGGTCACCCACCGGGGGTATGCAAGGTGCTTCTTTCTTCTGCTTTGGATTTACTTGGATAATTCTAGCACTGCCAGTGCTTTCTGAAGACATTTGACTGACTTTTCGATTGTACTATAAAACTGTGCTACAGTTCATTGGAGGACTTGACATTTCCTGTGTGATGAGTCTAACAAACCACCTGATGTTCCCCTCTGGAGGACAAGGAAGACTCTAGAGAGACATTTTTAGATGCAGTCATTGACTTTGAGAATTCTACTTCTTTTGGGTTTTGGAATTTTTTTTGCCTCCAAAGGGATGCTTTTTTCCTGCTCAGTTTTATCGTCATTACCATCGAATGCATTGGATCGAATGGGACACTTCTCGGCATGTCACATGTATAGGAAGACATAATTCCAGTGCCTTTTATGGTGGAGCAAGAATGGACTAGTGACACACATTTCAGCCCTATTTTGTGTGCTCCTCGACCCTTTTTTAATCATTCTGTATTTAAAATGTATTCTGTTTTATTTAATAGCGCTTTTTATGGTTGCACATCAAAAAGAAAAAAAGCTGCACTGTCTGGACTTCAATGGTGTCTCGGTGACTGCGAACACAGTACCAAATCCAGCAAGAGCACCAGTTCTTATCCGAGTTTGTGCAAGTGGGTTCCAGACCCTCTCCTAAAGCCATTCTTTCCTAGGGTCGCCAGTTATGATCTCTTTGGTGGGCAGAGGGAATGATCTAGATTAACCAAGGTCACTACTAGTTACATGAATTCCAGAGGATGCTATTGCTCTCCTCGATGATTTCTGCACTAGGATCATGTGCTTGTCACAGCTGCAGGAACGGGGACCATCTAGAATTGGGATGTGTCTTTTTAATTTTTTAACTCCTAGACCTAAATACTTAGCGCACCCTTCCAGTCCGTGCGTAGCTAAGGGCAGGCTGTGGTTCCAGCTGAGCTTTATGGGGTTTGATTTTCTGCTCTCCCCCAGTCTGCCTTTTCTCAGGCCCCCACAGCCACATCTGAATCGTGCAGTAGTAGCGCTGATCCGCATAGATTTTACTGGTATTTCAGTCAAAAGCTTGCAGCCTTCCTCCCTGAGCTTTGGGGAAGGATGCTGACACGGAATATACCAGCAAATACCTGCTTTAGTTTTCCCCATTTTTAGTAAGATCCAAGATGGACTATTTTCAATTTGAGCTAATACGTAATTTCCCAAGATCAGTGCATTGTCTGTATTTTTAGAAGAAAATACAACTTAGATTTGTTTACAGAAAATACCTAGGTTGTAGCAAAAGAGCCAAAGACAGAACTTGTGTTATTAAAACTAAGCACAGCAGTTACTGATGGACTCTGAACAGTGGATGTCGCATGGTTCCCGTTGAAGGCCTCATCCTGAGAGGTACTTTGCACCTTCAACTTCCCATGGTAGCTGAAAGCGTTCAGACACCTGGCAGGATAGGGACTCAGCGAGTGACTCGAGGTACTGGTTCTCCCTCTCTTTGCTCTCACTTGAATGCTTCTGCTGGGAAGCACCCATGTGCGTGGCCGGAGCAGAATGCCCTCCTTCTAGGAATTTAGCGAAGCCTCTTGCCTCAGGGAAATGTTTATTTGGTGGAAATTCTGTGGGATATTTTTTCTTTACATGCTATAATGAATGAGTGAATGGGATGGAGCAGAGTCACAGCAAGGCAGAACCACGCAGAGACCCAGCAGCTGATGGGGAGCCAGGGGTCTGGCGTCTCTGCCTTGACCAGGCAACTTGCAACGCTTTCGTGACGGCGTGGGGAGGCGAGGCTCCCATGGCACTTACTTAGTATGGCAGTTCCTTTCGGGTGTAAGAGCTGCGGTTTACTATTCTATTTTTTTTGTGTGTGTGTTGGGACTGTCTTGCTGAAGGTAGTGGGGGTGGTATGAAAACTGTTAATCTTGTACAGAACAACTGAATAAATTGTTTCAAAGTTTCCAAAATGCTTTTTTTTCCATCTCCTTACCTTTAATTTCATGACTTTGTTTTCAAGAATTTGTCTTTCAGCTTAGATGATCACCTCTTGATCATGTTTCTTGAGAGAGAAATTAATTATTTCTGTTTTAATGAAAGTGTCTTACGTGGTCAGTAGACTCCAGCTCTGTTTCTAGCCGTCGTGGTGGCAGAATGGCATGTTCTCGTTAGGTGTGCTCTGCTCATGTCCAAAGTTGACATCTGCTGGAAGGAACGCGTGGGGTTCAGGCCCTGGAGCAGCGGTGAGATCCTGCGTGCTCCTCTCCTTCACAAAGGTAAAATAACAGCACTAATCCCCACACCAGGATGACGTGCAGTGAGTGCTTACGGTGCTTCTGTTGATGGCAGAGTTTAGCGGGGTTCAGTTATTAGCCAAAATTTGTGAAAAAGGAAATGAACGTGCTCTAGCTGGGGAAGCCCCGGGTACCATGCGGGTGTAATTCCCTCTCTCTCTGCAGCTGCAGCCCCATTTGATAGTGCGGTTCACTCCCATCTACTGCTGCTAATCAGACCCAGCTCTAGGGCTGTTCCAGCAACTTTCCTCTTGGAAAAGAGTCAACAGCTGAAATGAACAGTCTCATTTTTTTTAACTTTGAAATGGCATCTTTCTGTAAAGCCATAGATCAAGAGACTGCCGTAAAGAAAAAAAAACAACTTCTGATTGGAACCACTGCATTTTTATTTTGTACTATAAATAGAATTCCCCTCTATTTCCCATTCCCTTACACAAAGTAAATGAAACATTAGCTGCATGTAACTCCATCCAGTAAAATATCAGCGCAAACGGCTTGTAACCATGAGGTAAGCTCACTGTGTTTCAAAGGCACTCTGCGTTTGGTTACAGTTGCATGCTTTACGCGACCCTCTTGCGTTTGGCACTTCTGCCGTCTCTTCACGTCCTTCTCGGTGACCTCTGTGGTGTAGGAATGCTCCTCCTGGATCTACGGCTGATGCCATCAAATTACATCTGCTTCACTCTTCCCCAGCAGCATAGGCACGTCGGTGAACAGAACGATGGTGTTTGGGTACGGATGCGGTGATACCGAGTTGAGATGTGTAGCACACCTTTGGTTTCGCAGAGCTGGTTTTCTCAGAGGACAATGCCATTATTTAGTCGTCCACGATGAAACTGTCTGGCTTACCAACGTGCAGCTGACCTAACCAGCTCCTGCTGGTCACCTCGGAGTCGTCTCGACCTTCAGTCTCTCTCGTGACTGCTGTGTACAGCTTTTTACGCGATGACGTGAGTATATGTTGAGGAAACTGCAGGTTCTACTGAGCCTTTGAACTTCAGGTACTTCACTGTCCGAAGGCTTTTTGTCTTGTTTTTTGTTAGGTTGAGTGATAGATAGGGATGAAGAGGGGGAGAAGGTTTTGCTGTAGTCCTGACAAACGTGTTTTCCACTACTGGGGTGCTTTTCTGCAGTGTATGACAGCAAGCGGTGTGGCTTCGTAGCACGGCTGGGGCAGAGGCTGTAGCGTTTTGGAAGATGCGAAGGAGGGCGAGGATTTGCAGTGATCTGGTAGTCTAACAAGTGCTGCAGCTCTGCCTAGCTGCTCTTAAGAAAAGTTTCTAAAGTGGAACGAGCGCTGTGTAATTACTTCCGGACACCAAGACTGCCAGCTCCTGGATCGACATCTCCTTGTTGAGGTAACTGTTGTACTGAGCCGTGGTTAGTCTGCCACTCTTCAAGGCATCCTCAATGGAGAACTCTCTACCGGACTTTCTGTCCAGGATCACAGATGACTCCCCATTGGGACCCTTTATCGAGATCTCCTCCCAGTCGCATTCCTGGCTCTTCAGTTTGACAAACAGGCTCCATTCGATGAGGCCAAGCACGTGAGCTTCCTCTGGAGACATTTCTTTTCCTGTGTCGGGGTCGATGACCACAATAGAGCGCCTCAGGTGGTTCTCTCGTTGTTCCCTCTTGATAGCCACTGTCTTGAGGCGATTCTGGAGCTGCTCGATCTCTGCGTCTTTTTCTCTGGATAACTGCTTCAGATCTTCTAACTCTCTTTCCAAAGCTTGGAATCTGGAGTCCAGGTTTATTCCACTGTCCACGTGGGTCATGTTTCTCAAATCCCGAGCTTCTGTTGCTGTGAGTTCAATCTCTGACTGCAGTCTCCTTGTTTCCATCAGCAGGTTCTGTTTCTCAAGGTGTAGTTTGTGGTTTTCCTCCCTTAATAAGTCGAGCTCCTTTGATGACTTGGAGTTGTTGAATTCCACCTCGGACAGCCTGGTTTCGAGGCGGTTGATATCTGCATCTAGATCCCTCTTACGCCTACTTTCTTCCTCCAGATTGCTCTTCAGCTTTTGAATCTCATACTCCGTGTCTCCTTTGTCCACTTGGACACTCTCTGAAAAGACCACTTTCTCTTTGACCTCCATCTTCTCCAAAGAAAGGAGCTTCTTTCTCAGGGCTTCTAGTTCAGTTTGCAGGACTTGTCTCCGGTGCTTCTCTTCTTCTAGCTCCAGCTTGAGGAGGGAGTGCTCCTTCTCTTGCTGGGGATCTTGCTGGAGGATCACTTTCTGTTTCACAGTCACTCGTTCTGTTGTCTCCCTCTCCTGTTCTTCCAACTCATTCAGTCGAATCCTCAGCCTCTGCACCTCCAGTTCAGCCTCTCTGCGGGCCTGTCTCTCTTTCTCCAGTTCTTCGAGCTGACGCTCTAGCTCGGACCGCCTCCTCTGCAGCTTGCGGAGTTCTTCACGGAGGCAATCAATTTGCTTCAGCTCGCTCTCGATGCTCTGAGAGAAGGAGTTGACTTCGGCTTTCAAGGCAGGATCTTGCTCATACTTCACTACTTCCTGCTGGACCACTTTCTCCTTCACCTGGGAAAGTTCTTCCTCCTTCTGTCTTACTTTCTCTTCTTGGAGTAGGCGCTCCCTCTCCAGGTCAATGTGCTTCATCTGTTCGTCTGCTAGCTGCACTCGCAGAGACTCTACCTCTTCTCTAGTCTTGGGGTCTTCCCGAAACTGCAGAATCTCTTGAACAACTTCCTTCGTATGCACTTGGGGTTTGGTATCTTTCAAAGCTTGTATCTCTTGTTTCAGCTGGTAGATCTCAAGGTCAGCTCTTTCAATGGCTCCTGTCCTCTCTATGATTTCCTCCCGGAGTCGCTGTAGCTCCTTTTCAGTTTCTGGATCATTCTTGTACTTAATGACCTCCTTAATGACTTCTTTGACTTCTACCAGTGGCCCTCTGTTCCTCAGAGCAGCCAACTCATTCTGGCAGCTCTTCAGCTGTTCATCACCACCTCGGTATCTCCTCTCCTGCTCTACCAGCTCTAAACGAAGGTTGGCAACTTCATTTTCAGCCTTGGGATCCGGGCGCACAATCTCACGGACTTTCTCCTGGACGACCACCTTGGCGTTCTCCTCCTCCAGCAGCTGGATCTTCCTGAGCAGCTCAGCCTTTTCTCGCTCGTTGGAACGACCCTTGGACTTCTCATCTTCGTACTGGCGCCGGAGCTCATTCACTTCTCTCTCAATGGCTAAGTCCTTCTCTACCTTCAGCACCTCCTTGACGGTAATTTTGCCCTCGGCGATGGCCCGTTCCTTTTCAAGGCGTTTGAGCTTCTCCTGGAGGAAGCTGAGCTCTTCCTCGTGCTTCTGCCGAAGGGCGCTCTCCCTCTGCTTGTTCTCTTGCAACATCCGGAATTCCATCTCCAGCTGGGGATCGTTCTGCAGCTTCAGCACCTCCTTCTCCGTTACCTTCTCCTGCTCTTTGTTCTTCTCGCTGGACAGCACAGCGATTTGTTGGCGTAAAAGGATGACTTCATTCTCTCTGGTTCCTTCCTGCCTCCTGAGCTCTTCCAACTCTTCTTTGAGCTTCAGGATTTCATCAGCTTGAGCTTTATCTTGTTCAATACGCAGTACCTCTTTCACTATATACTCCTGCCCTCCTTCCCTCTTCTCGTGCTCCAAAATGCGCAGCCTGGTTTTCAGAGCCTCCAGCTCGTCCTGGAGCACCTGGTTCTTGCGCTGCTCTTCTGCGAGGTTCTGCTGCAGTTTGTGGAAGCTCTCCTCTAGCTGAGGGTCGGGCACTTTCTTCAGCAGTTCCTTCTTAACAACAGTTTCTTGGGGCTTCTGGTTCTGCAGGTGGACAATGTTGTTCTGGATGGCTTTGATCTCCGCTTCCAGCTGCTGCCGACGCTGAGTCTCATCCTCAAGCTCTTTCTTCAACTTCCAGACTTCTTCCACGGGCCTTATGGATTTTTTGGTCTGGACAAATTCTTGTGTCACTTGAGCCTCTGGCTGCTGTTGTTGAAAAAAAGAATGTATAGTCAGAAAACCCCAAAGAACTACTTTTGGTGTTTATTATCAGTGCCTCCTGTGACAAGACAGGAGGGTGTTGGGTCTGGTTAACGGAGGTTGGCCATTGCACACACAAACAGGGGGATGTGCAAACAGGCTGCTCTTGAACTGCTCGGTGGATTCCCAGCCTGAGAAATGCATTCTGCAATGCCTGTGGCTGTCAAAACAAAGATTTTAGCTATGAGGGACACTAATTCTGTCATGGGCTTGGCAAAAGAAGTGTTCAAAATGATGTGGAGCTTCCTCGGGTCAGCGGGAGGTGGGACCAGGAAACACAGAGGGGTTGTCTGTCTGACTGACGTGTCTGCTGGTTAATTATTTTGGAACCTTGAAACACTTTTTCGATTTGTTTCCAGTTCAACTAGTAGTAGCAAAGGCACATGTGTGTAGGATTTAAAGGACTGTCCTTCCAGTGTCGCGGCACTCCTGGCGATGGCTTACCTGCCGCAGGAGGCTCTGAGCGAACTCCAGGTTCTGCAGCCTCTGTCTGTTCACAGCATTGACTTCGGTGAACTTGGCTGCCAGCACGGCTTCCTGCAGAACAAAAATGCAGTGAGAAAAGGTGGGGGAAGCGGGGGTCAAGACTTGCTGAACAGAAATAACGGCCAAGCCCTATGGAAGAAACCCCGAGTGCTCTCCTAAAAACCTCCTACAGTGGGGATGTGCCAGGCTTTGGCGGGGGAAGAGCGATTCTCATGCTCACAATGTGTGTTTCCTACTGAAGACAGACAAAAACCATGCAGACGAGGAAGAACCAGCTGGTTACTCCTGCCTGCCTCGATGGGCAGGCTGAGTTCAAGGCAGGTAGCAAACAGATCCTGCATAAATAAGCAGCTCGTGGCCTGCTCTCGCTGGCAGAATTTCTGTCCAGCATGTGGTCTTTGGTGGTGAAATCTCAGTCTCTGTTTTAATGTCTGGAGAGGGGAGAAACGTTCAGGTTTTTAGATTTCTCCCCCTTTCCCCCTTTCATAGAGTGCTAAATCCAGCATTTTCCCTCTCATTCTGGCCAACTCAGCCCCAAAAAGTTGATGGGTTACAAATGATGAAAACTCGCTTCCTCCCTTGATCCTGTGCCCTCCCCTGCAGTCCCCTCTGGGACCAAGGTTGCTGCCAGTAAATGCGACTGTCCGCAAAATCCCC
>VZTO01020367.1:30628-54321 GCA_013400615.1 Syrrhaptes paradoxus
TGTGAGGAAGAAATGTTTCCCTGTGCGGGGGGTGAGGCAGTGGCCCAGGGTGCCCAGAGAAGCTGTGGATGCCCCATCCCTGGAGGGGTTCAAGGCCAGGCTGGATGAGGCTTTGGGCAACCTGGGCTGGTGGGAGGTGTCCCTGCCCATGGCAGGGGGTGGCACTGGATGGGCTTTAGGGTCCCTTCCAACCCAAACCGTTCTGGGATTCTCTGTTTATGTTCTCCCACCAGCAGAACTGCAGCCCGTACCTTCACTGCCTGCTGGTATTGCTGAGCGGTGGCAGAGACCTTCTGCACCTCCTGCTCCTTGCTGGCAATGTCGCTGAGGAGAGCCTGGCATGCACAGAGAGACACGTCAAAGGGAACACGAAATCCAGACACTTCATTCAGCCTTTTTGAAAGTTGCCATTAAAACTGCAACACTGAGAATTACAACCAACCTTCCTGAGCTGCCCTGCTACGTGTAAACAAGGCACAGGGGGGAGAGTGGGACCTTACAGTGTAAAAATAACTCAAGCTAATAAGACTTTATCTATTTTATGTTCAAAAGCTATCTGAGCTCTATTCCTTATCTTTTAGTGTTGTTCCTTCTCTCTCCCTGGAGCCCAGGGTGCTCTCGGAAAGAATTACCGCTTGGTTCTTCAGCTTCGTTTCCACTTGCTGGACGTTGTCGGTCTCCTGCGGCTCGTAGTTGGGTATGTTGCAGAGGAACTGGTTGACTTGGTCGTAGTGGGTGCGGTAGTTGGAATAGGCGCTCCTTGCTTTCTGCAGGATCTGTGTTCTGTGGGGGAAATCAGCTCAGTTGAAGTACTAGCACATCTCTTGCGTTGCCAGGAACCTCCCTCTCTTCCTCCATAGCCCTCCCTGGAAGCCCTTCTACAACCGCTCATGCCCACGATGGTGTTGTGCCTCTTCCAGCTCCGGCGTGGTTCCAACCCCACTGTAAATATCCCAGCTCTCCAGACGGGTCCAGTCCCACCCAGTTCCTGTCCCCTGCCTTACCTGTGGTCGATTTGTTTGCTGAGGTTGTTGAAGCGCTGGTTGAGTTTGTAGAGCTCGGCTTCTTGCCGTTCGATGTCAGGACAGTGCTCCTGGAACTTACTGGCCAGGGTGTTGGAGCACGTCTTCGTCCTCAGCAAGTTCTGCTCTGCTTCGTTGAGCAGGAACCTCTTGGACTGGAGCTCGGTGCCCATGGCCTGCGAAAAAGCAAAAGAGAGGGATTGTCTGGGGTTGCAGACGTGCCAGGCTTTTGTTGCCGTTCCCCATCAACTCCAGTAACAGCACTGGAGCTGCAGAGGATCCAGGGAAGGGCTGAGCAGCAGCAGTGCTGCAGGTTGTGGAGAAAAGGAAGGTAGAGGCTTGTGTTGTAAGCAGAGCCATCTGATAAAGCTGGTGGGAGAAAAGCTAGCTCCTGCTCCTTCTCCACCTGTTCTTTAAAAGCCAGCTTTCTATGTGCAAAATATTCGGTGCACCTCACGCAAGCCTTAAACCCTGTTCCTGCCAGGGAACAGCTCCAGAAGGACCTGTGGAAGCTTTTTCGCACTAGTCTGAACTTGGGGACTTGATGGAAAAGCTGAAGAAGGAGGCAGAATTCTGGCCCAGCCAGTTCTTGGCCTTTCTAGCAGAATGATTGCCAACTGTGGTCAGTGGTGACCAGTTCCTAGTGATACCTGGTCTCAAAGCCTTGCTTAGGTCCATCTCGTTCATGTATCAGACCTCTGTGCTGCTTTGCCCAGACCATTTTATCCTTCTCCATTAGTCCTTTTGTCAAATCACAAGTATCCAACTGGCATTTGCTGCCTGGTTTGGGGATGGGAATAGTTGGCATTTAAAGTCTGTGGGAACCAGTGTGGTTAACGTGGGGTCTCTCCTCCAATTGATTCAAGCTCGTGAGCTGAGCAGCAGCCGCCCCGGTTTTTGCAAAGTGGTTTTGTACGTGGGGTGTGTCAATAGGGTAGGAAACTGGCTGGAGGCAACACTCACCAGCAGCTCCTCTTTCTTACGGTCTACCACCCGCAAATCCTCCGGTACCGTGTCGTCGGTGACCAGTTTGTTCTCGTAGGTAGACAGCAGGTCTCGGCCTTGTTGGAGGCTCCTCTCGAGGTGCGTGGCCACCTCAACTCTGTCAGGACACAAGAGGAAAGGTGTTTAAGCACAGCTGCACGTATCTCCTGCAGGATTTGATATCAGGCTGGGCTCGAGCCATGACCTAAGCCATGTCTTACTTCTCCTGGGCAGCGCTGAGCAGCTGGACCACGCGGTCGTACTTCTTGTTGGTGTTCTCCACCTTGTTCTTCACCAAGGTGGCGCTGCCAGTGTTGGGCACGGACTCGATGAAGACCTCGCACTCCTGGATCTTCCTCGTTTTCTCGGGTTCAATGCGACGGACCTCGTTGGTGATGTTCTGCAGAGGGAATAAAGACTTCAGAGCAGCTGAACTAGGACCTTGCGGCTACAAAGCAGCCAACCCTTGGCTGCCCAGTGTGGGAAGGGAGGTCAGGGTGAGGGCTGGTGTTTGGTGGCAGGTGTCTTTCAGCCCTTGAGGGGACAAAAGGATATTTTCCGTTGACTTTGTTGACTTGTATGTCTCTGGTACAGGCTAGCTAGCCCTTAGCAAGGAAACTCTGGCTGGGGAGTGGTTCGCACCAGCTCCAGTTCCGTCAGAAACCTGCTGGACTCTGGAGCGCTGGGCTCTGCAGCCTGACGGATGAGTTCTTGCCTGGACAACAAAGTGCTGCAGGCAGCTGGAGGAATTTGCTTTCCCTTGTGGTGGCCCTTGGGTTTTGACACAGCCCTCGGCGGGTGATGTAACCAGGACCTGAACTTCCTCCTAAACCAAGGGAGGTTTGTGGCACGGAGCCTGGCTTAATTAGGGGTCTGAAGGAGAGGAAAGAGCAGGATGCTACCGTCACCGGAGCCTAGAGACAATGCCTTGGACTCTGAGGGTTTTATCTGCTCCTTTCCGAGCTGGTGGTGTTGGTGGCAAAGTTAACATCCCTGCTGTGCTCAGAACACGGGCGGGATCAGAACTTGAGGGCTCCCCTCTCCTCCTCACAGCCCACACACTGCAGCATCACCTTTTTCCCATTCACCCTTTCCATGACTGAGCTGGGCCAGGAGCAGGGTAAAGAGTTTTGCCTTCTGAGGATGCTCAGGGGCTGCTCCCCATCTCCACTGGAAGAAGCAGCCAGCAGCAGGCATTGCTCCATGCCCGCACGCTCCTGGGCTCAGCACCCACCACTCTAAGGACCACCCCCGAGCCCCCTTGGGAGCACGGTCCCCATACGGCACCGTCTGTGTGCTCCCCCAGCCCCGTACCTTCAGGTCCTTGGAGCGCTCGGTGCTGTCCTGCACAGCCCGGCTCTGCTCCAGCGGTGGACGGAGGTTTGCTGTTATTGCTTTCTCCTGCTTGTCCAGGTCGCTGTTCACTTTCTCCAGCCCTGCCAGAAGCTGGCGGCCCCGAACTGATGCAGCATCTGGATAATGAGGTGGGGGGACCAGGTTAGAGCCGGTTGCAAGCTGGGTCTAGGCTCAGTCCTACGGGTGCGTGCCAAACCCCTGTCCCCCCTGGCTCCCCGAGCCCTGCCCTTGCACCCATCCCAACACTCTTGTCCTCGGGACCCTTGGGAGAGGGGAAGCTTTGGGTGACATCCCCCCTAAGATGGATCACCGCCACCAAAGTTCAAGGCTACAGCAGCGTTTTTGTGCCTGGGAAGGCGCAAGTCCCAGGCTGCCCTTCCGGAGCCGCACCTCCGATGCTGTCTGCCTTCAGCCCCTCGTAGCGCTGCTGGAGGGTGTTCTTGCAGTTGGCCGTCTTCTCCTTCACGTTGGTGTAGTGAGAGGCAATTCTGCAAAACGGGACGGCACAGGCATGAGGTCAGAGTTGGACCCTTGGCCCCTCCATTACCCCGTTGCCCATCCCGGTGCTGCTCCAGGCAGGAGCTCTGGAGGGGCTGGGGGTACCTGGTCCCCCAGCGCAGCCATGGAGGGAGTTGGGGAGAAGCACCTTCACCCCATGTTGGCCAAGGGGTAGAGCAGCATCTTCACCGGAGCGGTGAGAGCAGGGGAGAGGCAGCACAGGCAGATTCTGCCCTGCTGAGGGGGGACAGGCAGCTCCCCCCATTGCAATGGCCCCCCGGAGGAGGGGGGGGACCTGAGGGGCTCTGAGCTGGGCCCACTTTGCTGGTGGGATCTTGTGTGTGAGCAGGAGGGTGCAGGAATCCCTCCGGGAGGAAGCCTGAGGCTTCGAGCAGGCACAGCTTTGCTGTGGGACTGGGGCAGAAGCCCCGTGGCAGCACTGCTGGGGAGGGGGTGCAACTGGGGGGCTCTGAGCTGTGCCCACTTTGCTGGTGGGATCTTGTGCGTGAGCAGGAAGGTGCAGGAATCCCTCCGGGAGGAAGCCTGAGCCTTCGAGCAGGCACAGCTTTGCTGTGGGACTGGGGCAGAAGCCCCGTGGCAGCACTGCTGGGGAGGGGGTGCAACTGGGGGGCTCTGAGCTGTGCCCACTTTGCTGGTGGGATCTTGTGCGTGAGCAGGAAGGTGCAGGAATCCCTCTGGGAGGAAGCCTGAGGCTTTGCTGCAGGATTGGGGCAGAAGCCCCCCGGCAGCACTGCTGGGGAGGGGGTGCAGCACTGTGGGGTGTCCCAGGGCTGGTGACGGCAAGGGCAGAGGCTGCCGGGGCATCAGGGGGGTCCGGCATGGCAGGCTGGGGGGCACGTACCGGTCTGCCAGCGCTATTGCTTCTGCGTCAGGCGGGGGGATCATGAAGCAGACCCCCGGGGCACTGATCTTGTCTCCTGAGCTGTCTTCCACTTCCCAGACGTCTCCGCTGTTCTTCTGCAGGGTGTAGTGCGCTCCTCGGCTTATCTGGCCCTGGGGAACGGGAACCGGGGACAGCAGCGGGTCAGAAAAGCAGGTCCCCGGGGAACTACACTCGGGGGGGCAGCAGGACTGGTATAAACCCCCATCTCTCTGCACCTCTTGCTTATCCAAGTATCTGCCTCGTGCAGAGATCCCGTGTGCCTGCTCCTCCCTCCCCTGAGCCCCCTGCAGCCGTGTCTCCTCTTGCAACAGCCATGGTGAGCAAATTCCCACCAGGGCAGAGAGGAGAAGGCGTTTCCGAGGCTGTGCTGTGGCTTTTCCTTTTTGGAAAGGCAGGAACCTGAGTCAGCCAGAGCTGCTCACTCCTCTCTGGGCCCCTGCTATGCCCATGGTATCTGCTGGCTTTGCTGTCCCATCCCCTGGGCCAGCAGCTGAGTGCTGCAGACTGACGGGGGGATGCAGATGTGCCTGCTGGGACTGCAATGGTGATGGTGGGGTGAGACTCTTAGATCAGAATCACAGAATTGTTTGGGTTGGAAGAGACCCGCTCCAGCAGCTCCGTGTCTGTCCTGTGCTGAGGACCCCAGAGCTGGGGGCAGCACCCCAGGGGGGGTCTCACCAGAGAGGAGGAGAGGGGGACAATCCCCTCCCTCGCCCTGCTGCTCACGCTGCTGGGGATGCCCCCAGGACAAGGGGAGTTTCTGGGCTTATGTTCAGCTTCTCACTGTGCCTAGACACCCTCACCGTCCCAGTGCAGGGGGCGTGGGAATGTGACAGAGCCGGGCTGTCGCAATGTCCCGCACGGTGTGTGACAGGCACGCTGTTGGACAGAGGCTGTGTTTCCCCCAGACCTTCCTGTGCTGCTTCTGAGCTGCAAAACCTGCTTTCCCTCCACGGTGAGCACAACCTTCACCTCGTCACTGCTGCAGGAGCCATCGCCGCTTGGGCACGGGCCAAAACTGCTCCTTCCCCAGGTGCCTCTTCCATCCCCAGTTCCCCCAGGAGCTGGTTCCCAGCAGCAGCTCCGCATTGCTCGTGTGACACGTTACCTGCTCGCCTTCGTACTCGCAGAGAGCCTCCACGGGGACAGGCTGGGGCGGCGTCTCGCGGCGGAACCGCAGGGGCAGGACGCTCTGGCTGCGCTCCTGCAGGGACTTCACCACCTCCTCGTACTTGTCCAGAGCCTTCTCCTGGTCCTAGCACAGGGGAACAGCCAAAACCAGTAAGGAAATGGGGGAAGGGCGAGCTCCTGGGCTGCCCTGGCTGCGGGGAGAGCTCGTACCAATGCTGCTGGGACAGAGGCTGTGTCTTTTTGCTGATGCTAACAAAACAGCTCCTGGGTGCTGCTCTGCGGCCATTGGGTTCCTACACCATGTGTCCCTGCACCTTTGCAGCCGGGCTGAGGAGGGGACTGTGCCCGGGAGGTGCCGTGGTACCAGCCACTGGGCAGCGATGGGCATTCCCTGGCGTACGGTCCACATGTGCCCAGCTGTGTGTTGGTGGCCAGCCCCCTTCCCCGCTCTTAGCTCTCATTCAAACCCCAGGAAAAGGCTCTCCATCATTTGCTCTCTTTCGAGATGTGCATTTCACGGTGGTGAGTGGGATGGAGCACGCAGGAGGAGAGGGACAGCTCTTGGGAAGAGCCATCAGCTGTCCCAGGACCTGTGCATCAGCTGGGCCTGCAGCGGCACGCTGGGGCTGGGGCTGGGCCAGCGGCTGGGCTCAGCACAGCCCTGCCCACGTGGGCGATCTTGCTGCCCGGCTCTCCTCTCCGCAGCACAGCGAGTTCCACAACCTCCTCTGGCAGCAGGGCTAATTATGCTCCCGCCCTTAACGAGCACCAAGTCAATGAGAGAAGAACTGAAAACCAGCCCAGTGAGCGATGGCGTTGCCATGGGAGAGGCGATCTCTAGCTCCAGGGGAAGGAAGAGTCTGGTGAAGGCTGGGCAAAGGGAGGCGGCAGCATGGTCCTGCTGCTCGCTGGGCTGGAAGTGGGGCTTGATGCCTGCTCCAGATGGGATGTCCCTCCATCCGTGCGGTAGGGACACTGGTTCCTTGTGTCCCCTCCCCTTCGGTCCCACCTGCGCCAATACTCACATCCAGCTCCCGGAGGAGAGACTCCAGCTGGTATCTGTCCTTGAACTCCGGGTTGAATTTTTGGTCCAGGTCTGTATCCACCTTCTGCAAGAGCTCCTGGGCTTCCTTAGCATCTTTCTGAAACTGCAGAAAGGCAAAGCCTCTTGTGAGAGGGTCTGGCTGACACAGGGAGCAGACCCCCACCCTGGTCCTTGCACCGCCCGGCACAGGGACAGCGCCTGGGTGCTGTGGTGGACATCTGGACACTCAGAAATACGTGGAGAAAGGTGAGGAAGTATTCTTTCCCAGCAGAGGACAGCAGAGCTCAGGAAAAGACAACTAGGAGCAGCTTATTCCATGCTCTTCTCCTGCAGAGGTGTCAAATCCCACCTTTCCCAGCCCTCAGTTGTGTTTCGCTGGGACAGCGTCACACCGGTGCGTGGTGACTCCATGGCCAGCACCGAGGAGAGGGCAGAGCCCAACCCTTCACACACAAACCACCCCCCGGGGCAGTCGTTCTGGCAGATACCCACAAAAGGCACAGCCCGGGCTGGGCACCATGGTGCAGCTTTGGCAACAGACTCATCACGTCGTCATCAACACGCCCAGGCTGTGGGAGAGGAATCCAGCCCGACCTGCTCCCCGGCAGAGCCTCGCGGGCTGGCGGATGCCGTTTATCCAGCAGACGTTTGTCTGCTGAGCTCAGCCGGGGCGCTGAGCCCTTGCGCAGGGTTCCCCAGGGGCCAACCCTGCTCTCTGCAGGTGTAACTTCCCCACTCGGACCTGTTCTGCATCCAAGGGGAGCATGCAAGGTGCCCCCATGTAGCCCTGTGGACACGGATGCTGACGTTGGATGTGGCTCCTGAGCCTTGACGTTGGAGCGGATGTTTTCTGCAAGTTACGCTTTTGCCAAACAATTACTGTGCTTGGTGCTTGCACAATCATCACTTGTGTTACCAGCTCAGCGTGGTCCTCCCAGCCTTCAAACCCCACTAGACCAGAGGACTACATCCTCTTCTACCCTGTTCCCAGAGCAGCCGGGGTTTGTTCGTATTCTGGGATCTCCTGCAATTCAGCACCTATTCTCCGGGCTGTGCAGAGCAAACGGTGCCCCTGGGATCCGATACCTTGTGGAAGTCCTCCATGAACTTCAGGTGGCTCTCCTCGCAGATCAGCAGGTTGAGGTACTCCTTCCAGTCGGCGTGTACCGCCTCGATGTGAGCCTGCGACACAGGGGACGTTAGCAGGATGCCGCGTGGTGGGGGTGAGCCTGGGCCACCCCCCAGAAAGGACCAGTTCCCATCTTGAGCTGCCCCCCCCAGAAAGGACCAGTTCCCATCTTGAGCTGCCCCCCCCAGAAAGGACCAGTTCCCATCTTGAGCTGCCCCCCCCAGAAAGGACCAGTTCCCATCTTGAGCTGCCCCCCCCAGAAAGGACCAGTTCCCATCTTGAGCTGCCCCCCCCAGAAAGGACCAGTTCCCATCTTGAGCTGCCCCCCCCAGAAAGGACCAGTTCCCATCTTGAGCTGCCCCCCCCAGAAAGGACCAGTTCCCATCTTGAGCAGACAGCTCCTTGGCTGCCTACCACCCAGATGCTCTCAGGTCAAAGCTAGGATGGGAACCCCGGAGAGCTGGTCCAAAGCTGGGATGCCCCGATGGGAGCGTGGGGCTGGGTGGAAGGAGGTGGCAGATCCTGTCCATCTTCCCATCCAAGGTGGAATTTGCCACCATCATTTAGCCTTTGCAGGCAGGCACGGGGTAATCGCAGGAATGAGGGAGGTGGGAAGAGGTACTTAGGTTTATCTTGTGTTTACACACTTGCAGGTGAAGGAGATTTTTTCCCACTTGGCATTCCAGGAACTCAAGAATCGTGCTGGCACCAGGTCCGGTGCTGGAGAAGGGCTGGGCACGTCCCTGAGCGCCGGGGCAGTGGGGAAGCTGGAGCCCATCCCTGGTGCTTACCTCGATGGCGTTCTTCCCGGGGTGATTCTGGGCGAGCAGCTGATCTCCATCCGCGTGCAGCTTGTTGATGGCCTCCTCCTTCTCCTCCAGCTTGCGGTGGATGAAGTTCTGGATGGAGAGATGGAGAGAGGTGAGATACTGATGGCCATGCAGAGAGGGGACCCTGGCTGCCTCCTGGGACTGAGCTGCTCTGAAAGGGCCTGAACCCCAAGACAGCAAGCGTGATGCTCCCCTACTGCAGCTCTTCCCTTGCAGATGTTGCACAAGATGTGACTCTTTCCAAGGGAATGCTGAGATAAGGGAGAGGAGAATGAGGAAGCTCTCCAGCTTCCTTGTTGCTTTATTTCTGGCAGGTGAGGATTAACCTCACTATCCACATCTGCACATCTCAAAGGGCTTCATGATGGAGCAGGGGAAACTGAGGCACAGGGGGAGGGACATTTCCTGCCCCTATCCAACCCCCAGCCTGCTCCCCCGGCTCCATGCCCATATGCCCACCTCCCAAGCGCCCAGCCCGCGTGGAGCCGGGCGGCACACGGACCTCGTACTGGCGGCGCCGGCTGGGGTAGTCCAGGTTGCGGTCGCTCCAGTCGTAATGGGTCCTGTCCTTGGCCTGCTGATCCAGCCAGTAGAGCTTGTTGGTGCAGCGCTGCATGTAGTCCTGGAGGGAATTCAGATCCTGCTGCCGCTGCTGGGAGCCGGCCTGGGAAAGCCAGAGGGAGAGCTCAGCCCAAAGCTCCTCTTTGCGGGTTCCTTGGGGGTGCCCGGCCACCCCGGCAAGGGACCCCTGCAAAAGGGCTCTGTCCCAGGATCTTGGGGGTCTCTTACCAGTAGTTTCTGGTATTTGGCTTGGAAGTCGCTCGTGTATTCCTGGGAACAGAGGAAAAGCAAGGCAAGAGTTAGAAGTGAGTTGCTGGAGAGCGGTGGGGTGGTCTCATGGGGGCTCACTGATGGAGGGAGTGTGGGGTTTGTGGGATTTGCCTTGTTGTAGGTATAAATTTATTTATTAATAAATTAACTTTAGATAAGCTAGAGTTGGATGCATGGTGCTGAACTCTGACGTTAGGCGTGGATCTGGGCGTCCACCCAGCCTGGTCCAGGTGGTAGCAGCTTGGGTGGTGGGATGCCCTCACCTTCACCAGCGGCTCGGGATGGGGCTAACCTCGCGGGGCAGCAGGGAGAGGGCAGGAGAGCTGACCTTGTTTCCCTCCTTGGCGATGTGTGGGCCGATGGCCATGACCTCATTGTGGAAGATGTTGTGCTCCTCTACTTGGCTGTTGACCAGCGGCAGGTCGGTCCCAAAGCCCTTGCTGCTCAACGCGTCCTGCAGCACAGAGGAGTGGAGGTTGGCAATGGGGGAACGGGATGTGGCGGGGGCCAAGACCTGCGAAACAACTCTTGGAGGTGGACACGGAGCTGGGCTTGGATGGGCTCCGGCACTGACAGCGAGTGGGTGCCCCAGAGCCCATGGGTGAAGGTGGCCATGCTGGACTATGGCCATGGGAAGACCATTTTGGGGATTTTAACCCTTTTCTGTCTGGAAAACCATAGTGCTGGGATAAAATGAAGAGGAAGGGCCACAGAGTAGACCCCAAAGCAGGTGGTGACGAGGGATGCCAAGCCAAGGACTCAGGAGGAGAGGCTGATGGTTCAGCCTTGGCAGGAGAAGGCTTTGTGGGGGGACCTAACAGCATCCTTCCTGTAGCTCCAGGGATGTTGTTGAGTAAACAGGCTCTGCAGGGTGGTGTGCGGTAGGAAGATGAGAGATGACAGGCGTAAATAGAAATAGGGGAAGCACAGACTGGTATAAGGAGCAGCTTTTCTGCTCTTAGGACAGAGGGGTGCTGGAGCACGTTGCCCAGAGAGGGAGCACGGTCTCCATCCTCGGATGGCGAAGGGCAGAGGTCTGCCCAATCTCACCCAAGAGCTCAACGCAGGCTGAACCTTAGGAGCCCATCCCCTGAAGGCCAGGCTGGTGACACTGCCCTGTGCCCCCCGAGGCCCCAGAGCTTCTCCTCACTTATTCTGGCTGCTGCCAGTGGTGCCACTTTGAGCAACAACTCCTGGTGCCACCGCAGCTGGCCTTGTCCCATTGCCTCTGCACGTCCCCCACCACCCAGCACCCCACCTCCTTGCTGCTCCCAGTATCAAGCACCCAAGAAGGTTCCCAGGAGCCTGTTTCTCCACAGGGAGATGCACGAGGTCCTGGTGCTGCTGGTGGTCCCCGTTGTACCTGTTTCTCCTCAATCACCGTTGTCCAGTTGACCTGGGGCTCGATGCGCTGCAGGGGGAAGTTGTAGATCTGCTCATGTTTGACACGCAAGTTTGCCACTCGTTCCTTCAGCTGCCGGATGCTGCAGGAAGGGAGAGACAAGGGTGGGATGCTGGAGGTGGGCACAGGCTGGTGTCAGCAGCTCTAGCTGTCAGTGATCCTCTCCTAGCCCCCTATGGAGGGGGGTCCCTGTCCTTAGGGGACGTTGGAGAGCTGGCAGCAGCTGCGTTGCACAATCGGCCAGGCAGGGAGAGGGCAAAGGTTCCTGCCATCCTCTGCCAAGGGCTGTTCCGCTCCTCTGCCAGCTCAGGGCGGGCTGGCACTGGGGGAGAGCATCAGTGTCCTTACGCTGGGCAGGTACCACCCCCCGGGCTCTGTGGAGAGCTTTGCACCTGGCCAGCAGCAGCCGTGCACCCGGCCTGGCTCTGCCCCTGCCCACCGATGGCCAGGGGTGATGCACCCTAATGCGTGGGCAGAGCTCCCAGAGAAGTCTCTCCCTCCCTGGCAGACAGGGACAGGTCCCCCCGCCCCGGTACTCACTCTTCTGTGATCATGTCACCCTGGGGGTGCTTCATGTGCCGGGCGATGGCTGCATCCCCATCCAGGACGTAGAGCAGCTTGTCGGACTCGCTGAGCTTCTGAGCCGTCAGCTCCTTGTGCTGCGCCAGCTGGCACGCCTTGATCTTGTGCAAGTCCTGGGCGGGCAGAGAGCGGCAGGAAGGGTCGCGAGGGGAAAATAAATGGTATCCGAGAGGGAAAATAAACGGTATGTGAGAGGGAAAATAAATGGCCCAAGAGGTTGTCCTGCCATGCCACCCCTGGGCATCAGAGCTGGGCAGGAGCTCTGCTGTCTCCTCTCCTTCTAGGGATGTATTTTGCTTTCCCCTCGCCTGGGTTATCCCGCAGGCAGGAAAGGGGCTGGGGGGGCTGTGTAACCTCAGGATGCACCAGACCCTTTGGGAACAGGAGGATGGGTCAGGCTCCTTCTCCTCCGTCCCAGCTGCCTGCTGGGGTGCACATCCCGGGATGTACATCCCCAATCTGCACATCCAGGAATTTGTGTTCTCACTCTGCATATCCAGGTATGTGCATTCCCACTCTGCCCAGTGCTACCCTGCCCTGGGTAAGGAAGAATTTTGGGGCACCATCACCTGTTACACCCCCTAGGAGCTGGGGGAACCCATGCATCCCTCTGTGATGGATCATCGCAGCCCAGGTCCCCTCCGCAGGGCAGGGTGACCGTGCACGTGTGCCCCAGGAGAGGAGATGGGACGGCAGGGGAGTGGGAAAGGCTGTGACAGGAGGGACCGGGGGGACAGGGTGCGCATGGGACTGTGGCTCACTTACATTCTGCATTCGGGAGTCGGTCTCCACGATGTTCTTCTCCACCTGGTCGGCATTTTTCTGCAGGCGTTCGATGAGCTCGGTCAGCTCTTTGCTGGAGATGCTGGGGAGAAAGAGGGGGGACTCGTCACCCCACAGCCATGGCCACAGCCCCTATCTGCTGCCAGGGGTGCCGTGACCCCGGGGGGTGGCCGGGGGCCAGCCCAGCCTGCCAGGCGCTGCAGCTGCGGGTGACTCACTGCAGCCTTCCTCAAACTTTCCAAAATACTCGGCTGCTCTGCCAGGATGGGGGTGGCGGGTGGGGACGCCGTGCGTCCCGCACGCTGGAAATGGGAGCGATGCAGTGAGCGAGCCCGAGCCTCCCTTGGCCTCAGAGCAAGTCAGGAAAGAGCTGTTTGCAGGGGACAGGGAGAACTGGGGGAGCCCCAGCAGCAGAGGCGACCTGGACCCCGTACACCCAGGTGACACGGCCCGCTTGGGGCTGTTGCACGCTGCCGATGCCCTGCCAGTCCCTGCCCCCAGCCCTGTGTCCACCCTGCTTTGGGGTGCAGCCCTGCCCCTGCTGTGGTCATGGCTTCCCTGCTCTGTAAGGAGTTATTCACAATTTAAACCAAAGAAAGGGACGGGCCAGCACGCGTTGTGTCTCTCTTTTGGTGCTTTGTCCCACGCTGGGCACTGTTTTTTGCTCCCAGGGCGATGCTGGTTCAGATCGCTCCGTTTGCAGCCAGGCTGGCAGGGCGCAGGGTCAGCCCAAAATACTCACTGCCCCGCTGCAGGGCCGGCTGAGCTCGAGCCGAGGCAGAACAACCTGTGACGCAGCTTTTTTTTTGCATTGCCGGGCTTCCTTTAAACATTCCGTCTTCTTGCTGTCACTCGGGCTGCACGGAGAGGCAGCTCCAGGGGACTGCGTGCCTGGTGGTGCCCGGTGATGCCAGGGGATGCCCGGTGATGCCTGGTGGCACTCGGTGATGCCCGCAGCCTCCGGCCAGGGCTCGAGGGCTCGGCAGAAAGCGGGGTGTGCTCCCCAACGGTCCAGCTGGCCGGAGGGTTCCCAGCACCGCAGCTGGTGGCGAGGCCGGGGCTCATGTCCCTTTGCCACTCAGCTTAAGCCAAGGGTTGTCTCACTCCATCCCAACACCTGCGGAGCTGGGGATAATGAGCCTTAATGAGCTCGTTAGGGGTGGTAGAATTAATCTTTACATGGAAGTGTTAATTGCTGCTGTAGCTGCTGGTGGATGAGCTGTGTGTCTCCTGCAGAGGCTGAGCGGTGGGGGCGTGGTGGGGGAGCCCCGGTGTCCCCCCTGTTCTGGCACCGGGTGTGGGGGGGTCCTGCGGCATCTCCTCAGCCATGGGGGCACCCATCCAGCACCTTTGCCAGCTCAGCTCTGGGGAGTCCTGCAGCACCTCCATTCATCCCAGGGCAGGGTTTGACCATGGAAGCTTCTCCAGGGCAGCATGATGCGTGTCCTCCCGGCTCCCGTGGCGAGAGGGATGATGCCAGGNCCCCCGTGCTGGCACCGGGTGTGGGGGGGTCCTGCGGCAGCTCCTCAGCCGTGGGGGGACCCATCCAGCACCTTTGCTAGCTCAGCTCCGGGGGGTCCTGCAGCACCTCCATTCATCCCAGGGCAGGGTTTGACCATGGAAGCTTCTCCAGGGCAGCATGATGCGTGTCCTCCCGGCTCCCGTGGCGAGAGGGATGATGCCAGGAGTGGGAACAGCCCGTGGACCAGGATTTGCACAGCCAGGGCTTTGCAGCATCTTCCCCAGGTGGGTGCCAGCGCTCGGCTACCAGCAGGTAAGAGCAGCATGTGGCCTTTTCGGTCCCCAGCGGGGACGTCCCAGCTGCCTTTCCAACATGGGCACTGGGGGNTTTGACCATGGGAGCTTCTCCAGGGCAGCACGTGCGTGTCCTCCCGGCTCCCGCGGCCAGAGGGACGATGCCAGGAGTGGGAACAGCCCATGGACCAGGCTTTGCACTGCCAGGGTTTTGCAGTGGCTTCCCCAGGTGGGTCCCAGCGCTCGGCTACCAGCAGGTAAGAGCAGCACATGACCTTTTCGGTCCCCAGCGGGGACGTCCCAGCTGCCTTTCCAACATGGGCACTGGGGGAAAACACTTGGCAAGGGCCTGGCCAGTCTCCATCCTGGCACCGGTGCTGAGCTCCTGGACACGTTCCTGCCTGCCCTGCGTGTCATTGCTCTCAGTGCAGTGGAACAAAAACCCAGCTCTGGGCTTGTCCCTCCCTCCCTCGAACCCTGCCCCGGGCTGCAGGAGCTTCGGAGCATCCGACAGCTCCAACAAAAGTTCACGCTTCCCTGGGAAGTTCTGGCGTGGGCAGGATTGACACTGATATTTTTTTTTTTTCTTTTTATAGAAGCTGCATCATGGGGATGGCACTCGGCACAGCGGGTGGTTTGTGTCCGTCACCGCCGCGGCTGCCTGTCTGGCATCTCCCAATGAGGGATTGCCGTACCGATGGGCTATCTCACATCAGCAGAAATGAACCCAGCGGGCATTTCGGAGCAAAGGAGGGACATTGGGAGTCATGCAGCTGGTTGCAATAATTGCAAGGATGAGCCTCGTTTGCTGTTCAATAATTGCAGCTGGAGGTGCAGGAGTCCCTGGGGGATGGATTCTGCTGCAAGGGCAGAAGCAGTTCTTCAAAATCATCTTGGGGATTTCTTCTAATCTGCATCCTCTCATGGAAAACGTCCGATGAAACCAGTGAAGGGAAAGCGTTTTGAAGCCAAGCAAGTGTGTCTTCGGATGATGGTTCCTCAGAGGTGGCACCTCCTGCAGCCTGAGAAAGCTTGTAACCACCCAGGAACCCCTGGAACTGGACGGCAGCTGAGCTCTGGGGGCCGGAGAGGCTGATTATCCAGGTGGGAGCTTGGGATGCTTGGCTGCGATAGCCGGGAGCTGAGAGGGCACTGTGTCTGCATTCCCTGCCCTGCTCCTGGTGTTTCCAGCAAGCCCAGGGAGGAATCTCCAGGGTTTTGATGGATCTACAGTATGGGTGGAAAAACCATCCCGAAAAGCAGAAGAGGTTTGGAGCTTTTCTAGTTCTGGTTTTGACTGAAGCTCCTAAATGTTAAGGGGGCAATAGAGCCAAGCCAGGGATCGTTTGGGATCTGCGGCGAGGCTGCGTTTCAGCCACAGCTCCCCGCGCTGTTGCTGCTGGTCAGGTCTAGCAGAGCCGAGCCTGGAGCCTCAGCCCAGCCTTTGGGCTCGCTTTGCATCAGCAAAACTGATCTGGGGTGCTGGGAACCGGCGTGTGCAACGCCCAGGCCCTGACCCCCTTACTCAGGGACCGGCTTTGCCGGGAGCATCCTCCCTGGCCGCACTCTGCTGCTGGGACAGCCGGGCTGGCTCGGGATGGGGATGACATGTCCAGGCAAGGATGTGCCCCTTGTCCCCTTCTCCCCACTCTTCCTCTGGTTTTGAGCTACGAGCTCTGATCACCCCCGTTAATCACCCCACCGTGAGCTGGAGCTGCCTGTGCCCTGCCAGTGGTCCCCAAGCTGGTGGCGCTGTCCCCAGCCACCCCCCCTCCCCCTGACTCAGGGAACCCAGCGCCTGGGCAGAGCCACCCTCCAACCCCAGCCAGGCAGTACTGGGGGTGACGGTCCCCTCCCTGTCACCGCAGTGAGAGACACGGGCATCAGGGCTCGGGGAACAGGGAAGGCAGAGGACGGCGTTTGCCGGGGTTTGCCTGGTAATCCCGAAACTGCCGCTTTGATGTGCAGGATCGGGGTCACCAGGGAAGAGAAACCACAGAGCTTGGCCAGAACAAGCAGGGACACGCTGGGTTACGAGGACCTGCTGGGTTATAACACAGGTGCTGGGCTCAGCTCGGCTTCCCCACGCGCACAAGAATGGCTCGTTGCGCTCCCCACCTCTGCGGTTTCGGTGAGAGTCAGCGGTGGAGCGGGTGGCTGTCGCCAGCTGTGGTTTTGGGGCAGGGAAATCGCATAAAAACCTCTGACGGGAGCGGATCTCAAACCAGCCGCTGCAGTGGATGGGGAGCTGCTCCTCCGCACCCTGTCCTGGGCTGAGCACGGTGCGGGACCGTGAACGGGGAGGGGTGTGTGCTCCGGTGCACCCCACGGCTGCTCGGCATGCAGGAATAACGTGTGCAGAAATAAATATAGGAAAAAAGAGAGATCTTAGAGGAGAGAATAATATTCTCTCTTTATTTCTCTCTTTATTTCTGCATGCTTATCACATCTGTGCCACTTAATCACCCAACTCAGACATTACGAGTATGAGAAGATCAGCCCCGTTAACAACCTGCCCATCCCTCCACAGCCGGGTCTGAGTGAATAAAACACGAGGACGAGTACGGTGCCGAAGGGATTCGCTGGGAAAGCTGAAGCCTGGCTGAAATTTCCCTGTGCGGGGGGTGAGGCAGTGGCCCAGGGTGCCCAGAGAAGCTGTGGGTGCCCCATCCCTGGAGGGGTTCAAGGCCAGGCTGGATGAGGCTTTGGGCAACCTGGGCTGGTGGGAGGTGTCCCTGCCCATGGCAGGGGGTGGCACTGGGTGGGCTTTAAGGTCCCTTCTGCCCAAACCATTCTATGATTCTGTGAAATCTCCAAGCTGGAGGATGGAGGAGCTGGGGTTCCCTGTGCCCTTTGCTGAGAGGAGGAAGATGCAGGAGAAGCGAGGGGCAAAGCAGCGAGGAAACCTTGGCTGGCACAGGAAAAATGTGAACAGGATTTGCAGGAGGATGCTCTTTCGGAAAGCTGCTGGGAGAAGCCGTGGGTGCATCCGGGCTGTGGAGCAGAGCTGCTGCAGGGTGAGTCAACGGGCTGCTGAGGCTGAAAAAAATAAGCAGGAGGGGATGGCCAGAGCACAGGGCTGGAGGGGGGAGCAGGATTTGGCCATGGCCCCGCCGGGAAGCGCAGCACACGTGGAGCGAGCGGAGGCGGGAGCAAAGGTGCCCAGGGCACGGCGCTGGGGAGGCTTCAGCAGAGGGGAGGGAAATGCGAAGCTTTTCTGCTGAAATAAATAAGTCTTTGTTTGAAAAATGAAGAAAAAAAGCAAAAAAAAAGCCTGGAAAAAACTGGCTTTGCCGTTTCTGGAGAACTTTAACATTTTCTGATCACGAAGGGAAAAAATGATATCACTGTTGAAACGCTGCGCTGGGCAGAGGGTTCGTTCTGGTCCAGCATCGCCTCCCGCAGCCGGAGCAGCGCCCGGCCGGTGTGAAGGACCTGAGATTGTTCCCACGGGGAACAGGAGGGGTTTTGGGGGTTCTCCCAGGCGGGGAGCCTGGAGGAGGCAGCTGCTCTGCGGCAGGTCTCACCTCAGCCGTGTATCACAGCTCTGACCTCAGGTGATGCTCTGTTTCAGAGGGGCTGGGGGTTTGCTTAGGGTTTGGGATTTTTCTTAGGGTTTGAGGGCTTTCTTAGGGTTTTTTTTTATTTTTTGAAGGGAGGCTCTAAACAGACAGATATGATAACTATTGTGATACAGAAACTTTACTGCTAAAAACTGACCTTTTTTCTCTTTTCCTATTTTTTTTCCTCCCTTCCCATTAGGTTGTACTCTCACTGTTTACTTTCACCCTCACCGAGTACTTTTTGGAGCAAACCTTCCCGGGGCTGACATCTCCAGGATGGCCGCAGGTTCTGCGCTTGCAGGCAGGTGCAGGAAATCCCTCTGATTTCTCTGTCTCCATTTTTTTCCCAAACAAGGCGGCTACTTCACTAATCCCCCCAAGCGAGGATGCTGAAATAGACACTCCTGGAGTTTCCAGTGCTCCAGCTGAACACGATCCCTGGGAAAACTCCTGCTGGGAGTTTGTCCAGATACTTGTTGGGAGGGTTAATGGGCAGGGTCTGTCCTGCTCCGTCCCCCAGTGATGCCTGGTTGTGCCCCGGCTCTGCTGCTGGGAACCCTGGGGACAAGCGAGTCGGTTGAGGATGGAGCCCGAGCACGGATCCCAGTCCTGCTCACTGCATCCCACTGCTGGGATGCTCAGCTGGGGCATCAGCGACCACCTTCTATCTCCGTTTAATTTCCATTTATCCAGATTTCATAAAAACCCCACCCATGGCAGCGCTGCTGCTGGAGACCAGACTTTAGGAGGGACGTACACTGCACAAATCCTCCAGAAAGCCCCGATGCAGAACTCTAAATGCCCTTAAACCTCCCCAAGCCTCAGCTACCAGTGCCAACTATTCCCTTGTGCCACTTATAACCACACGGGAATGAAACTGCGTCGGAGTAGAAGAAGGGCTGGGCTATGGCTAGTGCAGTGCAGGTTTGGGAGAGATGAAGATCTGGCCCAGAACTGAGGAGCAGCACGCCGTCACGCTGCCCACGTCGGGGCGTAGCTGGCCGGCAGGGTTGCTGTGCTCAGCCCAGCTCGTTTCAATGCTATTTATCTTCCCTGGTCATAATGGCGATACGTGACTGTGATGTGCATGGAGATGAGAGCTGCGATGGGCCAGTGATGGCCGGGTGTGCTTTGCCGTAACTACAGAGCAGCGCCCTGACTCACCGCCCGTCTGGCCCTTGGTGCTGACTCCAGCCCTTCCAAACAGCCCCGAGAAATGGGCGTCAGCCCTCCCGGCTCCTCTGCCCCCCCTGAGATGGAGACACCGCAAAGGGTCTCCAGGGCTGGGAGCTCACCTGGATGGATGCTCTCACCAGGACCCCAAGGATGAACATTGGGGGCTGGAGGGGGAGTTTCAGCAGGGATTTATCAGGTTTTCTACCTCCTGAGCTTGGACTTTCTAAGAGAGAAGCCAACCTCCTGTTTTCTAAGGGTGGCAAGGGTTTGGCAAAGATAGCGGGGAAGGAGGGTGATGGTTTTCCCCCATACTACATCCCTGTGCAAGGCTTCTGCGTTTCCTTCTAGGGACACACATATATATATATCCAATGTGCCAACAACACTGGGGTTCAGGGCCGGTCCCAGCTGAATGCCCAGCACTGGGGGATTACTGGGATGGGGTGAGCAAGAAGAGCATAAATCAAGCAAGTCCATGAGACAAAAGTAACATCATCATCATCATCATCATCCAAGGTAGGGAGATGCCCACACACCTACTGACATGCCCAGGGTGGGATGGGGGTGGCTACTGAGCCTAGAGACCACAAGCCCAGGCCAGAGCTGGGAGACTAAGGAGAGACTTGGACCCTGGTCCTGCGCAGAAAAACAAGATGCTGTTGAGGAGCATCACCTGCAAGCTGGGCGGAAAGTATCGGCTGGTGCTGGGAGGGGCACGAGGAGGGGGATGGAGGGGAATGCGGTCCAGGGTGCTTGGCACAGAGCCTTGCCACAGTTTGCAGCACGTGGCCGATGCGCCCCAAGACCCAACTGGTATTGCCGAGGACAGACGAGCCCCAGCAGCCCAGGGGACCCAGCACCAAGTTGTCAAACCCTTGCAGCTTTGCAGGATTTAACACTGCTCCTGTTCCTTCCTCACTGTTGCTCTGTTAGTGCTTCAGAGCTGGTTGCTCTCCTCCTTAACACCAGCGTGGGGCTGACCAGCCTCCAGACATGGATGTGGTCATTGCAAATGGCTCCTGCCCTGTTTGGAGAGGGGTCTGGCTCCCCTGGGGAGCCTGGGCATGGTGCCAGGGATGGAGCAGGGACACCCGTCCCAGCCCACCTGAGAGGGGTCCAGCTCCTGTGGGGACCAGCATCCCAGCACGGCACCAGGGATGGAGCAGAGACACCCGTCCCAGCCCACCTGAGCTCTCAGCCCTGGGCAGACTGTGGGCAGCTCAGGGACAGGCAGGGGGGCAGTTGGGGACAGGTCAGGGGGCTTGCTCAGAGCCTGTATGCTTCATGGGGCTTTGGAGGGGAGGCTGAAGGGCCAGTTTTGGGCTGGGGAAGGGGGTTGGTACATCCCAGGGGACACAGAGCTGTGTTCACGGGGAGATCATGGCGCCTGGCTTGAGCTGCACAGGCTCCTGGGGATCTTGACTCCCCTGTGCTGCTCGTTGAGATGTCCCCATGATGGGAAGGGCTCATCTGAAGGCTGAAGAAGCCACCAAGCCTCCCAGTGGCTCCTCACCAGGCTCTGAGCTGCCGTATATCAGTGCTTCCAGGGCAACCTCTACCCAAACCAGCCGAGCTCACAGCCCCAGCGCCTCGCTGCTGGCAGGGAACGTTCCAGCCCCTTGCATGCTGCCAAACCAGCGCTCAGCCGGTGCCCTGTTACCGCTGGGCTTTGAAGGCTCGGTCACCGGCAGCACCTTGGCACTAAGCCCTGGTCTCAGGTGCAGCCCCTGCGCCCAGCCGTGCCGAGGTGCAGGATGAGGCCGGGCTGCTCCCGGTGTTGAAATCCCCATCCCTGTTTACGGTGGAGGCGGGCGGTTGATTTTAGCAGCCCTGCTCTGTTTTTCTAACAGCAAAACTGGGTGGGAGGTGGCTGGGAGCCCGGCAGTGCCTGGAGCGGGGGCCGGGGCGGCGGGAGCTCCTCGCTTCTGCACCATCCTCCTCCAGCGAGTGGTTGAACCGGTCCGGCACCGGCTTCCCCAGCTCCACGCTGGGGCTGCTTCCCCACGGTGGGAGCGCTCCCCGCATTCCCAGCTGTTTGTAAACTCCAACGCAGGAATTAGCAAATTGGGGCTAATGAGCAGAGCCCTCCCCGAGGTGTGCGGGGACAGCCAGGACGCGGGGAGGGACAGTGGCCCCAGGCCACAGCCCTGCGCTGCTTCCTCAGCCGCCACCAGCCAGAAAAATACCGATTTGAGCCTGGCCCGCAGCCTGCCGAGGTGCCCTGGCACCTGCCCAGAGCCGGCCGGGCCGGCGGGCAGGGTGGCGGAGGGAAAATCGCCTTCCTGAGCCCCGTCTGCCGTGGGGTGCTGAGAGCAGGGGTCCCCAGAGCTGGCAGGGCTGGAGCACAGCCGGCCCCCGGCCACAGCCATGGGATGGGGAGCCCAGCGGGGACCCGGTACTGGCAGGGCTGCAGCACAGCCGGACCCCGGCCGCAGCCACAGGATGGGGATCCCAGGGGGTCCCCAGCACTGGCAGGGCTGGAGCACAGCTGGACCCCGGCCACAGCCATGGGATGGGGATCCTTGGGGGGGGGGTCCCAGCGCTGGCAGGGCTCGGAGCAGAGCCGGACCCTGGCCACAGCCACCCCAGGGGGTACCCAGCGCAGAGGAGCTCTGTCTCCTGCCTCCCACCACCCCGAGATGTCAACCCCAGTGTGGCGCTTCTCCTTTCCACTCCTTCCACTGACATCCCCCAAGGCTGGAAATGCAGCTGGGTATTTACACCATCCTTCAGCCACGGGCATGCCGGGGCTGGGACCATCGGGGGGGTGTGCACACTGAGCCTCTGCGGGCTCCGTGCCCCCCCCGCCTCCTCCTGCCAGCCCTCCCCAGGGCAGGAGCTGGCAGCAGAGTGTCCCGCAGGCTCCTGCACAGCCCTGCCGAGCCGGGGGAGCCTGTCCCCGCTGCTGGAGCCTCAGCCCGAACACGGGGAGCTCAGCAGCCACCCAAGGCTGAGCACCCACCACGCCCGGGCAGCACCCTCCCCTCTCGGGGAACACCCCTCCTACGCACCCAGCACCGCACCCCTGCGCAGGGAGCAGCAAGGGGCTCCCCCAGCATGGAAGGTGTCCGCGCTTTCTGGGCTGACCCGTCCCTTTCTGGGACCCCAAACACACCGCAGCCCCCGCGCCGGCTTCCCAGTTGCCTTTCCAAGGAGGATTTGGGGAACTGGGGGGCTGCTCTGCGCCCACCGGCCAGCGCAGGTGCCTCTGGAGAGGGACGGAGAGGGGGGAACACGCCACGGGTGGGAACCTGCACCAGCTCCAAAGCCCCCGCGGCTCCTCTGCAAAACACAGGACATGCCTCCAAACCGAGCCGAACATCCACCTCTTCGGAAAAACATCCCCCGTGCCCCCCGCCCTGTGCAGGCAGGGGCTGGGGGTGCCGGGTCTCCAGCCCCCCTCCTGTGGCAAGGCATCGCACAGCCCCAGAGAGGCTGAGCCTTCCCGGGGGGGATTTTACATCTTTTCCTTTCCCACAGTGACCTTTCCCGGGCCATATCCAACACGCTGCTCTTTTTTTTTCATGCCCAGTCCAACTGGAACGCGTCCCCACCCCATTAGAAATTGCTGAGGAAAAGACGATCGACCGGATACTCCGTCCTGATGGAGCAAGTGCGTGAGGGCTGAGGACAGCCAGAGGTTTTTTTTCTTTTTTTTTCTTTTTTTTTTTCCCCCCTAAAATCCAGTCCAGCGAGCACCTGGGGAGCAAAGGAACCTGCTCCCCGGAGCTGCTGCTGCCACGCTGCGAGGGGATGGGGGGAAAACCATCCCTGTGCCCCCGCCCGGCAACAGATATGGGGACCCAGCTCAGAGAGGAGCTGACACCTCGGGGGGATCCACACCTCGGGGGGTGCCCACATCTTAGGGTACCCACACCCTGGGGGGAGCCAAGACATTGTGTGGGGCTGAGACCACGGGGATGCCCCACACTTCGCAGGGGTGCCCGCACCTGGGGGGGTACCCACACTTCTGGGGGGTCCTACACCACGGGGGGAGCTGACACCTCGAGGTACCCACACCTTGGAGAGTGCCCCCACCTCGGGTGGGGTTCACACTTCGGGGATGCCCCACACTTTAGGTGGGGTGCCCACACCTGGGGGGGTACCCACACTTTGGGGGGTCCCACACCGCGGGGGGAGCTGACACCTCGGGGGGTCCCCACACCTCGGGGGGAGCTGACACCTCGGGGGGTCCCCACACCTCGGGAGGAGCTGACACCTCGGGGGTGCTCACATCTCGGGGTGCCCACATCTCAGGGGTAGCCACACCTTGGGGGAACTGAACCTTTGGCGGTGCCCAAACCTCGGGGGTACCCACACCTCGGGCGGTGCCCCCACTTCGGGAGGGGGGTACTCACAGCTCAGGGTACCCACACTTGGGGGATGCCCACACCTCGGGGGTGTCCACATCTGGGGAGTCCCCACACCTCGGGGATGCCCAAACCTCGGGAGGGGGGGATGCTGCGGGACGGGACCCCGGAGTGGCGGCGCTGCCCGGGCGGATCGGGGGTGCCCGGGGCCGGGCTCTCACCTCTTTTTCTGCACGGAGGGGCTGTATTTCCCTTTGTTGCGTTTCCTGAAGATCGAGTGCATGGCGGCCCGGCCGGCGCCCGCCGCTCCCCGCCTCTGCCCCCGCCGCCGCCCGCACCCGCTGCACCGGCCCGGGGGGCGGGGATGGGGGCACCGCCTGCTGCCCGCCCCC
>VZTO01020367.1:54334-88859 GCA_013400615.1 Syrrhaptes paradoxus
AAGCAGGGTTCTGGTGGCCCCCAGTGCTCCCAGTTCCATCCCTGCCTTGAAACGGGCTCCGGGAGGGATGGACACCCCCCACCCAAAAATGTGCAGGGTCAACTGTGACACCGCCCCCACCCCAAGATGTGTAGGGTCAATCGTGACACCCCTTCCCGAGTCAGGATATAGGTGGGGAGCGGCTGGGGGGGTCCCCCAGCCCCAGTGCACTCAGGGGTGATGGGCTCGGGGTGCAGGCAGGGAGGGGTGGCCAATGTGGGGGGGCTGCCTCCCCCCAGTCTCCTTCGCTTTGCCCCAGCACCTCCCAGCTGGTTTCTAAGAGCGATGGGTGCACCAAGCATCACAGCTCTGGCCAGGAGCATCCCTCCCCAGGCCGCCCTTGCGTGCACTGGGGCAGAGCCCTCCAACATGGGGGACCCCCACTTTTGGGGGGGGGGGTCTCGGTCCTACAAGCCATGAGCTGCCTCCCCCAGGCCTGCCATAGCCTCAGAGCTTTTGCTCGCACACCCACGGGCACGCAGCAGTCGCAATCAGGGCTGGCTCTGGCCTCTTGATCCCAGGATTTTGTGCCCATGCGGGATTAAAGGCCTGATTGCAGCTCCCCCACCGGCCCCAAATCCTCTCCTGATTTTCATTCTGGGGGCAAGTCAGTGCACGCCGTGACCTATTGATCCCGATCCCCTGTGCGCATCCATCGCCTCCGCTCCGGGGCTGCTCATCACCAGCGCCCGCAGAGCGCACGCAGCCCTCCGGCCACCGAGACGTCCCTGCGCGGGTCCGGCTGCACCCACCCAGGGGACGGGGAGGCTGCGGGGGTCCTGGCGGCGGCAGCACCAGGCAAGTGTGGGTGTCTGTGTCCGTAGGAGGGTTTTTTTCCAGCCTGGTTCGGCATGGGTTGTCCTCCTGGCTGCTTGGGGGGGTGAGAGGTGGTTTTCTCAGGGGGCTGAGGGCACTGGGGGGGTCTGACCGTGCTCCCTGGCTTTGCCAGTGGGTTCTCAGTGGTGAATTCAGCCCAGGGGTGAGGTTGGGACCCCCGGCTGAGCCTCGACCCCACTTGGAGCCGGGCTGTCACTATGCAGAACAGTGATGCTTCAGGATTTCACGGCCTCGTCCAGCCCAGCATCGTCAAGATTTGGCGAGCGGAGACGTATCGAACGTGCTCATGGGTCCCCAGGGATGTGCCAGAGCCTGGTCCGGCGGTGCCATGTCCCGGGGGGGACACCGGGTGATGTCCGCTGCTGGGGGGTGATGGGGTGAGGCTGGAGCAGCCCGACATCAGCAGCCCCCTCATGCTGACCCCAGACTAGGGCTGCTGGTCTGACTGGTGCTGGATTTCTGGGCTTTATCAAATACCAGCCACAGCGACTCTGTTTTAACCCTAACTGAGGTTACAGCATTGTCTTCAGGGCACCCAGCTTCAATTTTTGCTTCCAAACAGATTCGGTTGGTGACAATCCTCCCGGTATGAACTGTTCACCCAGTCCCACTGGTGCTGGCTAATCCCCGCAGGCTGGCGGTGACGGGTGGCTGGCACGCTCCCCGCCACGGCCATGCGTCCCTGCCAGCTCCTGAACAGCCAAGGGACACACAAGGCTTTCCCTATTTTTTTGGGGAGGGGGGGATTTGCCTGGTGTTGTGTTTTTTTCTGAGGCTGCGAACATCCCCGCACCGCAGCGGCCGCCCTGCCCGGCCAGACAGCACCCGCGGCCCCATCCTGCCCACCGCGGGCAGCGTGCGCAGGCTCCCATCCCCAAACACGGGGGGTGAGGAGGGGGAAACCCAACCCACCGACTTTTATTTCACTGCATGAAATTCTGCACGTCTTTATTTGCTCCAGAAATACTTTCTGGTTTTTGTGCTTTTGTATCCCCCCCCAAAAATCTTGTGGAAAAATGTTCCCAGGTGCTCAGGGGATGGGGTCGCTCCTCTTCCATCTTCCCAAGAGCACCCCAGACCCCCTTCTTTTTTTTAAACCCTTTGTGGAGGTGAGCAGAGGCTGGCTGTAGGGCTGTCCTGCCTTTCTCGACCGGAGGGGTTTTTGCCTGATATCTTTTCTCCTGCCAGCTCTGCAGCCCTAATCCTCCTAATCTCCCCGCATCTCTGGCATGGCTCATTTTTCTGCGTGCGAATGCCCTTGAGAGCCGCAAAATTGCAGCTGCCGGGTGAAATGCCGGGCGGTGAGAAACTCCGGCGTAGTGGAAAACTATGTCTTATGTAAACTGCCCAAAAAGGTATTTTGCCTTTACGTTGGCTCGGGATCAGAGGCGCTGTACGGAGCCGTAGTGCACAGCCTGCTTTTGGGGACCTGGGGCTTTGGGGGTGCTGGTGGCTCTTCTGCAAACTCTGGGGTTTCCTCCCCAGCCTGGGTCTGCTGGAGCCACAGCTCAGAGCTGAGACAGGAGGGTTTGTTTTTTTTTTTCTTCTAAAGTTTATTTTGCAAATGAGCCTTTTGGTGGCTTCAGTGATGGTCCCTGCTGGGCTCTGTACCTCCCCCCCCCCGCGTTGCTGGACCCGGTGCATCCCATCCTGCGACCCAGAGCTGCAGCCACCAGCTCCGCTGACACTCCCTGAGCACAGCAAAGTGGGGGTGTCCCCAAGCTGGGGCGAGGGCACTGGTCCTGCCATTCCTGGGGAGGTGATGAGTGGGGCTGGACCCTCTGCGGGGCAGCCAGGGGCTCATGGGGGGGGGCAAGCCCCAGGGGACCCCAGGAAGCTGTGCTCAGGGCTACAGCCCACCAGGACCCCCACCCAGCTGCTGTCCCATGATCCTCTCCAGCCATGAACACACCCATGGAGCTCCTTCCAGGGGGGGTACGCGCCCCACCGCAGGCAGCGATGTGGCAATATTGACTGAACTGGGGTGAAGAGCTCTCGAGGCGCTGCCGCGGGAGGGGAGCGGGAGAGGAGCACGTTTTATGCAACGAGATTGCATTTTCCTGGCAAGCCCTTCGTCGGCACGGCTCCCACGCCCTGCCCAGCTCACCCTGCTCCACCCTCACCATCCCCGTCCCTCCGGCTGAGCCCACCCCGCTGCCAGGGATGGGGACCAGCACCAGCGACCAGGGTCTTGTCCCCTCTGACACCTCCGCGAGGGGCTTGGCCATCCCACCACGTCCTGCCGTCCCACCCCACGTAAGCCTGTCCCAATTCGGGAAGGCATCGGGGCTCGGTGGGTGAATCCAGCAGCGCAGCGGTGGCATCCCCCCTCCCTGTGCACCCCCAAAAGGCACCATGGCCCTGGCACATCCTGCAGCACCAAGGGGTTTTGGGGACCCATCATGGCAAAGGTGCTGGGCGTGGGGATGCTCAGCCCCAGGGGGTGTTTAAACAGCGTTTCCTATTGAAGAATTTTAGGATTTAGCTTTGGATGGAGGGGTAGGAGCAAAAAAAAAAAAAGGAAATTTCTTCCAAGAGCTGAAACACTTGGTGGAACACAAAACAACAGTGGATCAGCCAAAACCTCATTTATTTTCTGGGTGGGACTTTTTTCCAGCCCTCCTCGGAGGGGCCAGCTGAGCCGCTCACTCCCGGCTCCGGGGGGTTCTGGCTGCGGGGTGGGAAGGGAGCAGCCCCTCACAGCCGACACCGAAACACCTCCGCCTGCCGCTCGCTTCCTTCTCGCGGCTCCCAGGTGCACAGGAATGCAGCCCTGCTCGTTCCCAACTGGTCCTGCGCTGGGCGAAACCTCCCTCAGCTCCGTTGGAGGCTGGTTTTGCTCCGAAATCAGCCGCCAGCCCAGCAGCTCGGGGTGCTCCAGTCCCATCCCGTAGACCCCGATGGCTTTAAATGGGTTTAGTGGGATGCGGTGGCTCCAAGGACTGAGCTCGGGGCTTCATCAAGCTGCGAGAAATCAATAAATTAAAATAAATGCATCGCTCCCAAGCAAAGCCAAAGGCCGGGTGAGCTCCTGCCCCAGCAGCACGGGCAGGGAAGTGGTTTTTTCTGCTGCACTTGCTGGTTGGAGCCCAAGTGTCACGAAGGGAGTTAAATATTGAACAAACACCCAGCGAAAGCCGGTGCTGGCAGCCAAGCAAAACAAAGGCTGAGCCAGGCCAGCGCTCTGACTCATTTGGCATGAAAACGTAGCGTGGAATAAAAAAAATTCGGCTCTTCCTCATCCTCCCGGGGTGGTACGGAGCAGAGGAGCCGCGCTGTCAGTGGTGGGGCAGCTGAGGACGCTGGCGCGGTGGCTTTGGGGTCGCAGGCTGGAGGCAGTGAGCGGTGGCATGCACAGAGGGCACCGAGGAGGATGGGGGACACCCGCACCAAACTGGGGGGGGCGGATGGGGGGAACCCCCCCACCTTGGCAGGTCCCTATCCCGTGTCCCCAGCCATGGCTGTCACCATATGACGGGGCTGGTGGCATTGGGATTTCAGGATTGTGCTGCACTGGCTGCATCCAAGGTGGTGGCTGCAGCTCTGGGTCCTCATTCTACCATCTCACGAAGGGATGCAGAGGGGAGGGGGGTCCCGGCTCCCCAGGGGGGACACTCAGTGTCCCCTCTGCCTCCTGCGTGGCATGGTGCTGCAGCCCTGGACACCCATGCAGGAGCCTGGAGGTGAGCCATGCCCCCCTGCACCCCCAAACCATTGGGCGGGTGGGTCCTGATGTCAAAGGGGGTCCCGCTCCCTGCAGAGGAGCATCACCTGCAGCCGAGGTCCTGGCCAGGGTCTCCCAAGGGAGGGTCCACCCCAGCCCAGGCTCCCCAGGACCCATGGAGGGGGAGAAAAAGGTCAATCCTCTGCGGCAGGCTTTGGGCTGTGATGTAAGGGTGGGGAATTTCCGGGGTGTAATCTCTGCATCTGTGTAAATATGCAGATGGAGCAAACCCGGGGGCAGCTGCCTCCCAGGGGCGAGGAAGATAATGCTCTGCTTCCGCCAGCGCGGAAACTCGTGGAGGAAAGGGCACGGCAGTGTGTCCCTCCCCGGCACGTCTCTGGGCAGTGTGTCCCTCCCCGGCACGTCTCTGTGAGCCCAGCTCATGGGACACTGTGACCCCCAGGGCTGTATGCAAGTGGGGGACGCATCCGTGGGGCATCCCTGCGGCTGGAGGGAGGGAGGAGGAAATGATGCCCGAGGGCACCGCACACCTCCGCGGGGCTGGACCACTGGCACCAGGGCAGGACTGGGGTGGCCTTGGCGTCCCCATGGCCCCGGGGGCTGTCCTGCCCCGGAGCGGGGTGACACTGTCTCTGACAATCCCGACTGGTAAGACTGGGAGAGGCTGGCCCAGCCCTGAGCACCCCGGCACCCCCACGCCCGCCTGCTCCCCATGGTTTCGGCAAACCCTGTGCCCGTCCTCTCCCGGCAGCATGAACTGTTCTCGGGGCTCACGCCCAGCACCGCCCGGGTTGTGACAGCCCTGGGAGTGGGTGGCTGTCCCTGCACCGGCATGGAGGGGTCACTGGGCTGGGGACGGTCACGCACCCCAAATGCACCGTGGGGTGCCCCGAGGGAGAGGGGGCTGCCTGGCCAGGGGTGGGCTGCAGGGGGCTGGGTGTAAAGCAGAGCTGCACCCCTACAGGAGAATGGGGACAAATCCCCCGCGATGGCTGCTGTCCTGGGAGAAGGGATATGCCTCCCTGGGGGATCTGTCACCCCGCTGGGAGGTGGTGGCAGGTGAAAAGGATTTCGGTGCCGGCACATCCTGCACCGTCACTCGGAGGGATGCTGAGCAGGATTAGCCTCACTTCACCTCCTCTCCCAGGCAGCTTCGTCAGTATCTGGACAGCAGTGCCCGCGGGCTGTCACCCCCAGCATGGGCACACCCTCCTGGGTGGGTGCTGGGTGCCGTGGGGTCTGTCCCGGGTCCCTCATCCCTCCTCTTCATCACACTGTGGGCCAGGGCGGCTGCACTGACCCCAAGGACCGAGGTCTCCCAGCTCGTGTCCCATGGGTGCTCATGCCCTGGCTGGAGATGCCACCAACCACCACCACGTCCCCAGAGACCCTCTGTGCCCCACACCCAGGGGACGTCCTGGCTCGGGCAGCGGTGGCCGGACAGATTGTCACCACCCCAACTGTCTGGTGCTTTCCCCAGTTAGTCCCCAAGTGACCAAGTGTTACATGGAGCAGGGCCAGTGGTGGGCACAGGACCTGGCCCCTGGGCGGGCTGGGGGCTTTCCTGGGTGCTGCAGGATGGGGACAGACGGATGCATTTCACAATCCCCAGGACTCACCTCATCCCCAGGCACCTGGCTGCCCCAGGCGGGTCCCATGGTGGGACCAGAGAAATAAAATAGGCGTTGGGCAGAAGGGTGATGCTCGTTTGTGCCTTTTGCATCACCCTGAATCAGGGACCTGGCTGCCCGTCCCCCTGTCTGCCCATCCCGCTGGCTGCCCGTCCCCCTGTGTGCCCATACACGGGATTCCGGTCCCCCTGTGTGCCCATCCCGCTGGCTGCCCGTCCCCCTGTGTGCCCATCCCCTGGCTGCCCGTCCCCTCCGCAGCTGGCTACAGGGAAGTAGGATGGGGCTGGCTGTGACCCCACTGCTCTGGGACAATTTGCACAGACGAGCCCCCCACTTCAAACAGTTTCCATCTGCCCACCAGCGCTCGCTCCCAGAGTTTTCCCAATCGTCCGAGGGACCGTTCAGATGCTGGAGTACCACCAGGTGGCTTTAAACAGGGGGGAGAAAACCCACGCAAGGATTGTCCCCCAAATTATATCACTGATTGGAAATGCTGAACCTCTCGGCAGCGGCTGGGGAGGAGGGGAGCAGTGTGTGGTGCAGGGCGGCAATGCCGGCAATTGGCTTTGAACGGTTTGTTGTGGCAGGTTAACCGTCGATTATAACCATCGGTAATGATTATAACCATTGGTAATGGTTAGAACCATCATTAATGATCATAACCACCAGTAACGGCAAGCGAAAGGAGAGGGGGGACCTCACTGGTGGGGGGGTGAAGGGGTCTCCTGGCTAAAATACCGCCCAGGTTATGGAGCCGGGGTGGGGAGAGCAGGACACGTGCCCCGCCGATGGCCACACACCAGCGATGGGACACCTTTGTACGTGCCACGGCAGAGGTGCTCGCCATGCCTTGCACCGAGTGGCTCCAACCCCGGGTGGGCTGGGAGCCGGTGGCTGGGATTAGCCGCACCATGGCATCCCTGGGCAGCGGCACCGCAGAACCAGAGACATCAGCGGGGTTTAGCCGGGGGGGAGCCAGGAGAGGGGCGATCACATGCTCGCCCGCCCAGGATTAGATGTGGCTGGCTGCGGCGGAGAGCTGTGTCTGGGAGTGGGACTGGGGAGCTGTGCTTTTTGTTTCGGCGGCCACCAGCACCCCAAGCCCATGGCTGCGGGCAGTGGGAGCCAGCCGCAGTGGCCCTAAGGGCTTGGCAGGGACGGGTGGCCCCGGATGATGTCCTGCCTCCAGCCCCCTGGCCGGGACCTGGAGCACTTCGATGGGCTCTCCCTCATTTACTGGTAAGCGGGCAGGATGCTGCCGGGCTGGGAATAGGGTGTTGCTCGGAATCTTGGACCCCATCTTTGGGGGCGGCGGTTGGGAGGATGTATTCAGTGACCCCACATTTTTTTTTTGTTTTGTTTTGTTTCGGTGGCCCCTTCTGGAACACAGGGTCTCGTGGGGGTCCCAGAGCACCCACACCTGAGCTCCCTGGGGAGGGGCAGCACACAGGTGAGGCTGGTATTGGCCAGGGGTGGGGAAGGGGATTTATTTTGCAGCAGCAGCTGGGAAACACTTGCAGCCTCTGCAAGCCGCTGTGGGTGCTCTTGCTCCCGTTGCAGCCCCAGTGCTGGGCTCTCCCCTTCAGCAAAACCAGTGTCCCCAAAGGGATCGTGTCCACCCCGTGCTGGTGGCCAGGTGGATGTGAGCAGGGACCCCCACGTGGGCTGAGGCACGGTGGGGGGGACAGGAGGTGACGGCAGCGCAGATGTCTATGTAGGGCAGGGAGAGCCGGCGGCAGCGTGGCTGGGGCTGGGGCCAGGGTTCAGAGCGTGCGGCTTTAGCCGATTAACTGGGGGTCAGTGGGCCGGATCCAGAGCTGGTGGAGGGGGGGGCCCGGCAGGTTCTCGGGGCCACGCTGAGGTTTGGCAGAGGTTTTCCTGGGCCGGCTGAGCCTGGGCATCCCCCAGGGACTGAGAGCCCAGGGCACCCTGGGGACCATGGATGCCGCTGGGATGCGATCCGTCTGCTGCTGAAGTAGGTCATTGGAGCAAGGGTGGGGGGCCTGTGGGGCGGCAGCCCCCCCAGGGGGTGCAGGCAGGTGGGGAGGGCAACACCCTGGGATGAGAGCTGCCTTTGCTGGAGTGGTGGGTTTGGGAGGCTGTGCTGCTGCTTCCCTGCTGATTTTGGGTGCAGAAAAGGCAGAATCGGCTGTCGGTCAGAAGGAGGTGGTGCAGGACAGGCTCAACCTCGCCGGGTGTGTTTTGGGGAGCGCTGCCAGGCTGGTGCCACTGGTGAGGGCTGGTATTATGGGGCTGTTGCGTGTGTATGGGGCAGGGGGAGTTGAGGCAGCACCGTACCCCTGCCCAGCTGCAGTGGGGTCCCCTGGGCACCCCTGGTTTGCTACTCCCTGCTTCCCTGCACTTGCAAGGCAAAAATGCTCACAAACTGTTTTCTATCTTGGAAATCTGCTCATATGTCGGGGTTTTGGGTCGAAACCTGCCCCAGCTTATCCCACTGGGATGCGCTTTGTGCAGATGCAGAGCCCCGGCCAAGGGGCGGTTGGCTCTGTGCCAGGGTACTGGCCCCTGCGTGTGACGGGGACCAGATGCGCTGGCCAGTGTTGGGCTGTCTGGTGGCTCTTTGGGGATGTGGCGGAGGGCAGCAAGCAGATGGTGGGGAGATAACACCTCCCCAGTGCTCCCGTAAGTATGGCCCCGCGCTGCTGCTGATTAAAAGATTAATTTTTGGGTTTGAAATGGGAATTTAATAAATAAGCAGGAGCCACCAGCAGGGACCTCCCTTGGTATCATCAGGGCACAGAGTGGCGATGGATGGGGCGTGTGGCTGGACTGGTAGCTGATCCCCAAGCACCAGTTTCTCCCAGTGGCAATGCTGGTGTGACCTGGTGGGGCTCTCCTGTGTGGCTTTGCCCCTCTGCAGAGCAGCTGCTGCAGGTCATCAGCAGGTTTTGCAGCGGTGGCTTTTGTGCAGGAGCTTTGCCAGATTTATTGGTAAATAAAATAGCCCCAAAGGTGTCCATCGGTGCCGGGCAGGTCCTGTGGCTGGACCACGCTGTGTGTGTCCTGAGTGGGTGCAGACCAACAGCCAGGCTGCGAGACCAGCCCAGCGCTTCTCCCAATCCTCTTTGCGTTATTCTTGCTGCTGTGATTATGGCTTGTGCTGGGGTTAGGGTTGGAGCATGGGGATGCTCACAGCTTGAGTCAAAGCTCTTCCCAAGCCTCTGCCGCGCTCCCAGCTTGGTGCCGTATTCTGAAACCTTTCCCCAAAATACGTTGCTTTCCCATCTTTCCATACCCAGCCATTTCCCTCCTCTCCTTCTTTCCCTCTTCTTCCTTACGGATTCACTCGGGTGAGTTCTCTGCCATCACTCTTGCATTTTCCCCAATTGGGGAAATTAATTGATCTGCTGCTCCCCAGGGGACCTGGAGAGCCTGACCCCGAGGACAGGGCAGTGGCCCAGCTGGCAGAGCAGGACCTGCAGCCCCCACTGGGGACTGTCCCATTGTCCTGTCCCACAGCCCAGGGGATTTAGGCAGGTTTATAATCCTGTTAACCCTTTGCTGGAGCTGACGCCCAAGCTGGGGCTGCAGTGCCAGTCCCCAAGCAGAGCAGATCACCTGTCCTCGGAGGAGGAGGAGGGAGGAAGGCAGGTAGGCTTCCCCAAGTGTGAGGTGCCATCATGCCTTCGTCCTGCTGGGGTGAAAATGAGGCGAGCCTGTTGGAGCTGTCCCCTGCGATTGCATTTAAATTGCATTAATCCCCATCTTGAGTGGGTACATGGGAGGTCTGGGCTGGACTGGATCTTGGGGGACACTCATCTCAGCTGGGTGCAGGGCTCTGGCATAAACACCTTTCCCAAAAACCTCTGACAGACCAAGCCTGACCTTGCTTCCACCTGAAACAGCCTCTCTTCCTAATTACTGCCAGACAGGCTAATTAACAAGGCCCTTTTGCTTTTTCCTCAAGCAAAGCCAGTAAGAGCAGCTCAGGAAGAGCTGCATGTTGATGGAGGGGTCTGTCCGTGGGAAAACACTCGTAACCCCTCCCAAGCCCCAGCAGGCTCTGAGACCAGCTCTGCCAGGCAGGATCCCATGGGCTGAGCTTCTTCTCACTGGGTGAGGAGCACCTCCAGAAAATGTTCCACCTTGGTTGACTTGATGCGTGCTCTTCAGGTGGGCTCAGCTCCCTCCTGGAAGCCCCTGTCCCCACTGGGGTGCAGGTGATGGGCAGCACAGACCTGACTTTCATACAGCGAAGGTTCATTGGGGTCAATCACTCATGCTGAAGAAATACACTGTCTGAGAAGGATGTTGGCAAATGGGATGAAGTTTAGAGGGGGGTGATAAAAGGGGCTGGAGAATGGAAAAGCTGGGCCAGCAACAAGAGGTGGCATCTCCACCTGCCTGTGGTCTCGGTGGCTCTGCCCCGTGGGGCAGATGCATGGGAGAAGGGGGATTTTTCTTCTTGAAGGGTGAGGAGATGCATCCAGCCCAGGGTCGAGAGAAGTCTCCTCAAGAGATGGAGGGAGTAAACATTGGAAAACTGCCTCAGCTTCCAAACCTCCTCATCTCTCCATCATTAGACCAAGGAGCAGGGTTTGGTTTGGGCATGAACGGAGGGAGACCCACCACTGCGAGGAGTGGGGAGATGAAAAGTTCACCACGAGCCACCCTCTGACCACTGCAGCTGGAGGAGACCCGTGCTTGGCTGCGGGGAGTGGAGCTGGGTTGGTGAGGGGGTTGCTAGGATGGGGTAGGGGTGTTACCGTCTCTGTCTTGCCTTGGAGGAAGGGCAGGTCCCTCCCCATCCTGGTCTGGAGGGCTGAGCCCCTTTGCAAGGAAAGGGACATGGTGGAGATGAGGAGTGTGACAATGACCAGGGCTGGCCATCCACTCCAGGGAGGAGGTAATGGGTGTGCAACCACCCAGGTGGTGACGGGGTGCAGCAGCTGCCCCTGAGCATCCCCTCTGGTCCCCGGGGATCCCCCTCTTTGCCCCAGAGGAGGGTGATGAAGGAGCGCTGAGGTCTGCATGGCCATCGGGAGGAGGAAGGTGCCTGTAGGGTGCAGGGACATCAACATGTGACCGTCGGCAGTGGGGCTTATGGGGGTGAGCTTTCCCTGGGAAGAAGCAGGACCCCATGCTCTAGGGAGTGATGTTACCCCACTGGGGTGGTCAACACTGTCACCTGCTGTCACCCCTCTGCCTGCAGATGGGTGGCCAGGAGCTGTCAGTTCTCTGGTGCTCCCTCCAGTACCTGCCTGGTTTCTTCACTGGTAATCTTGGCAGCGTGGTTTTGTTTCTTCACTCTTGTGTTCAGACTTGTCTGTGAACACCCCAACCTTACAAGCCCATCTGAAGTGGCTCCACGGGTAATATTTATGAAAACAACGTGGGCTGTGCCGTCGCTGTGGACAGCGTGCGGTTGCTTCCCCTCTCCATAGTAGCTGATTTATTTTGTTTGATTTATTATCAGTTCTTTGTAGCTGATCCTGTGAGCAGCACAGTTGCATTTTTCTGTTTTCTAATCAGATGTAATTGTCTCGTCAGCCAGCACTAATTTTGTTTTGTCATGAAACAAACATTGGGTTGTTATTGAGCAAGCGCCTGATGCCGCCCAGACAGCCCTTTGCTCCCACCCCAGCTCCCGGGGCTGGTGGGACGCAGGCAGAGACCATAACGTGGTGCCATGCCAAGGGCTGACCCTCAAAACTTCTTATTGCTGCTTTCTGGAGCCAGAAGCCCTCAGACAGACCTCGCTGCAGGATGTCTTTCCACCTCTAATTCCCACCCACGCAAACCTGCTTGGACCCTGTTTCTGTGCTAAGCCGTGCACGGATGCTCCCCGTGGGCTCGGCGATGCTGCTGTCCCCAGCTCTGCGTCCTTGTGCCACTGCTTTGCCCAGCCCAGGGTCCCTCCTGGAGCCGTGATTCCATCCTGGCCTGGATGCCATGGGAAGGGAGAGGTGTGCGCTGCCTGGTGTGGGGTGCAGGGTTTTGGGGCCACGTTACCCAGTGAAGGCTGCCCCGGGTCGGGCACCGGCACCGTGGGGCCAAAGCTCAAAGGAGGCTGAAGACAGCCCGAGGAAGAAATGCAAAAGAGTCTTTTATCCACAGCCAGGCTAAAGGCTGCTTGTCCAGAAGGTCCTTTGACCAACTCGTAGAGCAGACTGGGATAATACCGTGGCAGTGACCTGCATCTGCTCATGGTTTTCTGTTGGGTAGAAAAAGAAACTCTCCAGTTCTGTTGCATTCATATCAAAGCCACTGCTTTATATCTCTGATCCTAACGGTGCTCTGTAGAGGAAGAGGACTGGAATCTCCTGCCCTGGGCACGGGACGGGAACCTGGCGGCAGCTCTCCCTTCAGGCAGCGCACGGCTCGGCTGGAGGCAGGGAGGATTGTGTAATTGTATTTAGGAGAAAATCCAAATTTAAAATGTGCTGCCAGGAGAACTCAGGGGGGAGAGAAGCAAGAGAGGTGATCCCTTCCCGTGGAGTTTGCAGACCTTTTAACACCCTGAAAATCCAGGAGCTGGCCACTCCGGGGCAGATGGCCCTGCCCCGGCACTGTGGGACAGGTTTGTCCTCTTCTGCTGGGGAAGTGGTGGGGTTGTCTTCTTGGAGGTCCCACGAGCAGACGTGTATCTCCTTTGATGTGCTGGAGATGTTTCTTTAGTTTTGGTTTCAGACAAGGTGGCTTCTCCACCTGCCAGAGGAGCTCCATGGGCTGTGGCTTGGGCTGCACGAGACTTCTGGGTCTCTCTGTCATCAGCCAGCGCTGATTGGCAGGAAAGGATCAGTTGCTGGGTTTCAGCCTCAACGTTGGGGCTGAAATACTGGAGGAGATCGAAGGCTCTATTTCTTTGCTTGTATGGTCTTGCCATGACCTGGAGATGACTCTACTGAGCGGACAGGCTGCAAAGAACGGTTTGGCTGGGGAGAGCACTTGCTGAACCCCTATTCCAAAGGGAAGTGTGTTTCACAAGCGACAAGCCTTGAGCGATGTCTTTGGTAGTAACTTTACTTTTCCATTTTCTGCCGCACATCTCTCTGCCCCTGTGTTGACCATGTGGTGCCAACGCTCCCAATGGCACTAAACCCATGACCACCACCTATTGTGGGCCCACCACTCCCAGTGCTGTTTGCTTGTAGTCTGGGCAGGGGGAGACTTGAAGGATGAGAACAAATAACTGTACTGTTGGTCATGCTTGTTGCAACCATCTTTTTTCCCTCTTTTCCTTCCGAAACCCAGAAATACACCTTGCCACCATCTTCTCCACCTGCTTCCTCTTGGCAGTGGCCAAAGTTTGACGGTTTGGAGAAGGTGCAATGCCCCAGAGGAGGAGGAGGCGGGATGGTGTGTAGGGTACAGCCAGCCCCAGGACAACCTGCTTTGCCTCCCTGCTCCTTGGCAGCAGCTCAGTGGCTGCTGTGGGATGGGGGAAGAGCACAACCAGAGCCGATGTGGGTCCTGGTACGTAACCCAGTCCCTCTCTGTGCCTCTCCCCAGTGCTCCCAGTTTCTCTCCCCCCTCCTTCATGATCTCTTAGAAAAATCTATTTGGAGTGTGCCTAACTCGTGCTCTATTTTGCTGTTGGCATTCTTTTGCCTTTTGGTCCAGCTCCAAGACTTATTTTGATCCTACTCATAGTTTCAATCCCCCCCCCCCCAACACCACTTTTACATGCTAGTGTTAAGGAAAGCTGACATATTTTCACTCATTTTTCCAATTTTAATATAAAAAAATTAACTTTTTACATAGGAAAGAAAAAAAGTTTCACAAAACCTCATTTTTTTCTAGCAGTTAAGAGTGACATGCAAGCTAAGCCCATGTTTATATACTGTCCAGCTCTGCAGTGTTAGTTTGTACTCAACTTGTACTTATTCCATTCACCCGTTTATTTAAAAATAAGCTGTTCCCTGCGATAAGAAGTCTGGGCTTTCCAGCTGGATTTACTCCGAGTTGTTCAGCTAGGTCCCAGCTCACTAAAGATCTTGAGCATATGGCATATATCCTTTGCCAGTGCAATGTTTGACTTCAACACTGGTTACGCAGAGTGGGACTGGGACCCTCAGGCAGGTTATATGTGGCTTGGAAATCCTTCCTGAATGTGAGTCTGAGTTTTAAAACACTAAAAACCTTCTGAAGCTCTTTTGCGGAAACTTTGTCTAAATAAGATGGATGTTAAGAGGTATCAGCATCTGATGCTTTTTCCAGGGTCACTCTGTGTTTTGGAGGATGGAGTTGAGGATCTTGAGAGGTGGGTTCAATGCAAAAATCATGGAGTTCAACAAGGTCAAGTGCAAGGTCCTACATGTAGGTCAGGGCAACCCCAGGCACAAGCACAGGCTGGGGAATGGATGGAGAGCAGCCCTGAGGAGAAGGACTTGAGGGTGTTGGGTGATGAGAAGCTCAACATTCCCCAGCAATGTGCGCTGGCAGCCCAGAAACCCCCCGTGTCCTGGGGGCATCCCCAGCAGCGTGAGCAGCAGGGCGAGGGAGGGGATTGTCCCCCTCTGCTCCGCTCTGCTGAGACCCCCCCTGGGGTGCTGCCCCCAGCTCTGGGGTCCTCAGCACAGGACAGACACGGAGCTGCTGGAGCGGGGCCAGAGGAGCCCCGGAGATGGTCCGAGGCTGGAGCAGCTCCCGTGCGAGGACAGGCTGAGAGAGTTGGGGGTGTGCAGCCTGGAGAAGAGAAGGCTCCGGGGAGACCTNTCCCTTCCCACCCAAACCATTCTGGGATTCTGTGGTCTGAGGGTTTGGAGATCAACTTGTAAGCTGAGCCCTGCTCCGCTTCTGTGGGGCTCTTTGGTTCAAATGTTCATTTACTTCACCACCTTGCAGACAAACGTGCGGTTTATTGCAACACCCCACCCAGCCGGTATGAAGCACTGGCACACGGGAAGGGCGAGTGTGGCTCCAGGCACAGCTGGCAGCGGTCAGTGGGACCATGGCTGAGCTATTGAAGGATTTGGTTTTGAAGGTGTTTAGCACCCAAGCTCCCAATAAACCCGTCTGCTTAACATCAAGCACAGAAATTGTCCCCTGAGATGTAGAAACCAGGGTGGATGAATTACCGAATTGCCAGGTAGGGAAATTCTGAACACACAGCTGGACTTGCTTTGTATTAAGGAGAAAATGCTGTGGGCTGGGAAAAATGCTAAAAGAAAAAACAAAACAACAAAACAAACAACCCTAAACCCCTAAGTGCTACAGTCTGTTATTACTCCCAAAGCTTTGCTACGGATTTTAAGCCTTTAGGCGTGGTGAGCACACATGTCCCACACCAAGCGGTGCCCTTCATCCCTGGAGGGGCCGTTCCCAAAGACGCTCAATAGGATGCATCCCAATAATTACCCCGTTGCGTTAACGATGACTGCAACAGCCCTGCTGTGGGGGCTGGCAGAGCTCCCTCCCCACCCGTTCGGGAAGGCGCTTGCGATGGGCTGTGGTGGCTTTGGCTTGCGTAAGCTTTAATCTAAAGTTGGAGATGTTTTCAGCTGATCTGTGTTAATGTTGGGTGGAATTAACATGCATACGGGGAGACCACGTGATCCCTTCGACCTCCCCCTTGTCTTTTTTTTTTTTCTCCCATCGCGGTAACGGATTCCTGCCAAATCAGAGTGGCTGGCGCCCGGCAGGGCTGGGCTGCCGCCACCAGCAAGATGCCCGCTGTCTCTATCCTTTACAAGGGAGCCATCATCATCAGCAGGTAATCCCCCTGCAGCCGGGGCAGGAATCCGGGAGGGGGCACAGGGCAGCCCCGGGGGTCCCAGCAGCCACCTCTAGCCAAGGGTCATCTTCCGTGGCTTCTCCAGGAGCAGGGCTGGGCGGCAGAGGTGGCTCGTGCACGGCAGAAAGAGCCGAGGACTCATCGCTGGCGGCTGCGGTTGGGTTTCTCGTGTCTCTAGCACTAGCGAAGCTCAGTCCCGCTCCGCCGTTCGGGCATCAAATCGGGGATAAAAGTTGATCGTATCAAGTAGGCATCTGCTTTACCCAAACCTCCGTCCTTATGTCGCGTTCACGCGCAGGTTGAGCTGTATCTGTTTGCTAGTGGTGGAGTTTCCTTGGTGATTTACTCAAAATACTCGGAAAATCCTGTCTGGGAATTTGAACCCATCAGGGCCCAGGGCTGCTCCCGCTCCCCAGGATACCTTCAGGCTCTGTTTCCTGACAACCAGATGTGACCCGTTGTTTGTCCGGCCTCTTGAATATGTGAAACACTGCAAGAATATCAAGGGGGGGTATTATTAACAAGGAGAAAAAGCTTCCAGCCTGAGTGGCGGGTGTTGCTGGCTTTGCAGATAGTTGATATTTTGAGAGGTGTTTTGGATGCTTGCAAAGAGAAGTCCCCAAGGTTTATTCCTCTCCTGCATCCTGCTGGGCTCAGAGGAGCCTCTTGTGCCCCATGGTGTTGTCCCTCCTCAGCTGTATCCAGATTTTGGATCTGATATTAATTCCAAAACTTCTTTTTTTTCTTGCGACTTAAATCCTGGGAAGTGTTCTGGGAGCCCCTCACCCCTGGTTTCCCTCCTGGAGTGCCTGGCTACGGGTCTGTCAGATCAAGGTCCACCCATCCTCACGCCCACCCATCCTCACAGAGGTGACCACCACGGGCCACCCATGGAGGAGCGCTGGTGGTCCTGGGTTTGGGGTACAGGGTCCCCAGCTCAGGCAGAGTGGAGCTTTCGGTGTCATTTATCTGGGACACCCCCCTTGCCAGGAGGTGCTTAGGGAGTGACGGTGGGGTGGTTGGGGGAGCGACTCGTCACGGGGGACACTCAAGCATACAACGTTCTTCCACCTGCTTTGGCTTGCGATGGGAAGCTCCCACATTGACCCAGCGAGGCAGGGATGGAAGCGGCTCAGCAGATCCCTCATCCCCCTTTTCCAGCCCAGCTGCCAGAGGGATGGAGACTCCCCGCGTTACAAAACCTCGGTAGCAGCCCCTGCCCGGCTGTCTTCGTTACAGGCAGGCTGTATTTGTGAAACTGGTTTATTCCCAGAACATCGGTCCGAGCTCTGATCTCATTTCCCGGGAGCTGGACAGCTGTCCAGCCCCGTTAATCTGGGGTAATGAATCACAGCCAGGCCCAGCAGATTTGCTGGGTGGGGAGGATGATGGCCAGCCCTGCACATATTCTCTCATTTATCTGTATAAACTTCAAGGGGGGGTGGGAAGGGGGTGATTTTTGCCAGCGCAGGCTTAATATGCAGGGTCATGTCCCTCAACTTGCATGTCTACATCGTTCCGCGGGCAGCGTCGGGGCGGTGGGAAGGATGCGCGTGTTGGTTGGATACCTCCGCGTCTGTTTATTTTAGCCCCTGAAAGAAAGATGCTTCTCTTCTCTCTTGCAGGACACTCATGGGACCGTACGGGATGGACCGAACCGTGCACTGCTTTGATTTCTACGACTGCGCAAACGGGCTGGGTGAGTGCTGAACCTCTGCAAGGGACATCGGGGTGGGCTGGGGCAGCTCGAACATCCCTGCCATCCCCTGCACCTTTTGTTGTGCTGTGCCTCCCGATGTGAAGTCTGATATCTCGCAGAAATACCGGTTCTCGTGTCTGCCTGGGTCGAGCATCCGACAGCACCTTTAGCAGCTGGGAGGTTAAAATAAGGTCAAAATCCCAACTAATTCCCTGTTGACAGTGAGCTGTGCCTGGGGACAGAGCCCTTCCCCTGAGCACGACAGGAGGGGAAAAGGCTTTTTGCAGTTTTCTGAATTAATTAAATTAATTTTTTTTTCATTTCAAATTCTAAAACCTTTAAAAAAATTTAATATTATAATAATAATAAAATCCCAAGCACTTCCTAGCTGTCTTCCCCTGCCCCACTGCAGGCAGCACCCGCCAGGTGACAAAGAGCGTTGCAGCTCTCCCGGGGACCAGGTTGTACGAGTTGTTTTTAGAAAGTTTGGCCTACGGGTAAGGGAATGAGCACCGAGCGAGTCAGACGTCCTTCCACGGTGCTCTGAACATCAAAGCGCAGAAGGGAAGGGAGAAGAGATGCTCATATCCATCAGAACGTGAGAAACAGCCGCAGGTTCGTGAAAGTCATCCTGGAAGGATCCAGTACGGCGTGTCATCCAGCCTCTGCGTATCCAGCCGTGTAAATGCTGGTGCTCCTTCATGGGCTTTAGAAAAAATTTCAATCCTGCATCAGGATTTCTGAGGGTTCACCACGCAGTCTCGTCTATAATTTTTAATTGTGAGTGCAGCCCATCATCCCACAGAGCAGCCGCGGACCCCTTGGGGAGGTCCCTGGGTGACCATTTGGGGATCCCTCCTGAGAAGCCGAACTCACCAGAGAAACAAGGTCAGGTTCCCTGAGACCTGAGATTAATTATAGATTCATTATCGGCTGTTTCCAGCTCTTGGGCTTTCTGCCGTGGAGGAAAGGCTTTGTTGACCCTTCTCCTGGTCTTCTGTTCACGGTGTTCACAGGAGCTTGGAGAAATTTGCTTGGTGAATATGATATTTTAATCTCCAGAGGTGGGTTTGGTTTAGTTGATGGGATTTTAGCAGTTGGTTTAGATCGGTTTGTTAAAGGAGGAGACCCAGAACAGCCAGACCGGGCTGATGGTGACCTCTGGAAGAGGTGCATGGATGTCACAGCCCATGGCTGGCCATCTTGTTGGGTCCCAGTCCTCCTCCTTCCACCCAGTCTGTGGCCACAGGACCTTGCAGACCCTCCACAGCATCTTGTGACGTGCTGCAGGAAGGTATAACGATGGGGATTTTCTAATGCCTTCATCAGCTTTCTTCATCCTCACTTGTGAAGCCTGAAACACCCAGGACACACAGTCATCCTCCAGAGATCACCCCTCTCCGCTGAGCTCCGTGCGGTGCTTGCAGGAGCCCTGTGTTGGCCATAGGTGTGGCTGCTCAGAATACGGGTTTTTTTTGGGGAAAAAAAGATCCCTACATGAGCTGCTTCTGTTCAGATGTGGTGTCATTCCAGCAGAGTTTCTGCAGGGCATCATCCTGGTGCTGGCGTGGCAGGTCAGCGTTCGGCCCCAGGTCTGTTGCTCTGTGGCTTTAGGTGGAAACCCACATGTGAACCTCAGCAGAAGTTCAAAGGGGTTACCTGGCAGCTCCTCCAACCCCCATTTGAATTAAAGAATAGCCATCAAAGGGAAGCGCTGATTAAGAAGCATTTCTCAGAAACACCGAGATCCCATTATCTTGACCTTCATCTTCTTAGGACAGGGCAGCGAGTGATTCACCTCCGATCTGTCCCTTCCTCCAGACAGAAAAAGCTGGCCAGGGCTGCGAGATCACCGGAGGGATTACGGGAAATGTAATCGAACATTGCTAGCTTAGGCACCAAGCGGGTGGCTGCTCTCTGTGCAGAGCGCCTGGAGCACGGCACGGTGGCCGGTGGGGTTGGGATGTGCCGGAGATGATCATAGTTGGGCCAAACAACCGGATTAGCCAGGACACCCCTTGACCCGTGGTACAGAGCTGCGTGGTGAGCCAGGAGCAGGTGAGATTAGAGCCTGAGAAGTTGAGAACTGTGACACTGGCATTAGTGGGAGGGGGATTAGATGTGCCAGAGAAGCTCAATAGTCTTGAAGAAATGTATAGGATCCCTAAGAATCTCCAGCAAACACTGCCTTGGTCGGTCTAGCCTGTACGCCCACCTGGGGTGCCCCCATAAATGTTCATTCTACAAAAGAGAAAAATACTGGGGTCACAGGCATCGGCTCCAGGACCTTTGCCAGAAGGGAAAGATTAAAGAGATCCAAAATAGGCTAGATTATCTGGCCCTAAGTATGACTTAATAAGCATTATACCAGGACTTGGATGCTGTGATAATTAAAGAGCCGTTATTTACCTACACTAGGTCCCAAATATAAATTTGTCTATAAAATACGAAGACTCCCAGGAATCCTCCCACTAAAATCTTTGACAGTTCAGGTTTGTTGCAACCAGCCCCCAGCTGTCCCATGGCTCAGTCCGAGCCCTGGCAGAGGTGAGCTCTTCCTCCTCCTCCTCCTCCCCATCCTGGTGGGGACTCCCTGGTCCATGTCTCCGTGGGCAGGACCAGCGCCCGTGGTGCCTCCACGGTGAAGCGATGGGTGGGAGGGCAGCGTGGGCAGACCCTGGCAGCACCCGGCCGGTTTGCCTACAGGGGAATTAAGTCAGGGATTTTTCCACCCCCTCGTCAAAGTTTGAGTGTGTCTGGGAGCAATACTGTGAGTAACAGCAAGATCGGATTTTCTCCTGACATCGGTGGGGATAAAGGAGGATTTGTAGATACTCCAGCTATATTAAGCCATTATTTCAATTGATTCGTGGGCACAAAAGGGAAACGAGTCATTTATTGGTTCAATACCTCGGCAGGGGAGCCTGGCACAAGGTGGTCCAGTTGGGCTGCGGGGTGATGCTCCAGCTGCGCCTCTTCTGAGATGCAGATGTTGACATGATTTGGCCAATGCCTTTTATCATTCCTCATGACTTCATGTTCTGGTGTGAAAAAAGACATTATGACTTTTTGAGTCACCACCTGGGCTTAAGCTGGACTTGCAGTCCCAAAAACCAAGGTGGCTTCACCTCTGCAGGACTCCCCATGCCAGGAATTTCCCAAACCCATCCCAAGCGTGAACCTGCTCCCCAGGGTCTCCTGCCAGCTGGTAGCAAAGCCCACCAGCAGCCACGACAGCCTGGTCAGGAGCTGAGAAGCTTTCCAGCTGAGCATCCTTGGTGATGGGCACATTTTACCTCCTGTCAGAGGGCTTTGGGGCTGCAGCATCTCATCTGCAGGTGCCTGACCTGTCTCCATGCCTTGGTGCCACTCGGAGACACCTCTCTTGGGCAACATTTCAAACTTTAGTGATTTCTTTTAAAAATGTGATGGAGAACAACACTGGTGGGAGAGAATTAAAGGGGTGAAGGGAAAAGAGACTCGTGGGGTGAGATAAGAACAACATAATAACTAAACTACAGCAATATTGGAAAAAATTATAATTATTATAATAAGAGTAATATATACAAATGTACAAATGAGTGACACAGTGACGCTGCTCACCACCTCATGGCCAAGGCTCATTCCTGGCCAATGCTCCCAGAGCAGGGAGAGTCCCGAAACCACAAATCCTGGGCTAGTGATGGGGCTGTGCTCCCTCCCAGCTCCTCCTGCCCCTGCAGACACGGGCCCAGCAGAGAAGCTGGAAAGTCCTTGACCGTCCTGGCAGCAGCTCTGCCCATCAGTGTGTGATCAGCTTCCCCTCAGCACAAACCCAAACCAGTCTCACACCAGCTGCTGGGAAGAGAGTGAGCCCTGTCCCAGCTGAACCAGGACAAAAGGTGACTTGAGAGAAAAGGTCTTTCCCAAGAGGCAGCTGAAAAGGGCGAGGGTCCTTGGAGCAGGGCTTGAGCTGCAGTCAGATGGGAACTAGGGATGGAAACAGTGCTGTTGTCCCAAGTAATCCTGATCCGGGGTCCACTCCTCTTCCCTCCTGCTCCTTTCAGAGAGGGGGCTCGTGTTTTGGGGAAGCAGCTGTGCTCTGCTCCCCTGCAGGGAGGTGTTTCTCGCACGGGGTCACTTTGTGCACCCCAGGACCCCACACGGCTGGGGGCAGCCCCTCAGCCTGGGGCAGCACCGGAGGACGATGCTGGCTTTGTGCTGGCAGTGCCCCTCTCTGCAGTGCCGCCTGTCCTCTGTGTGCCCTCCTGCCAGGGCAGCAAAATGCCTGACTGGCAGCTCTTGGGGGGATTTGTTAATTAAAGCCAGGCTTTTTAATCCTTCTGTCTGCAGCCTGGATCTTCGAAGCAGGACTTAATGAGCCCTGGATGAATAAGTCTCTTGGGCCTTTTCCTGCCAGCCAGCTTACGCACGCCAGCAGGGACGGGTCCCGTGGCTGGAGAGGTGGCCGTGCAGCGGGCAAGCCCTTGGCTGGGGTGCTGCAGGGTGCCCGAGCCAGCGGGGAGGGGGGATTTCAGGGCTGCCCCAAAGGTCATCTCTGCACCCCAGCTTCTGCCTCTGGGCTGCTCCTCCCCAGTCCAAACACCGATTAAACCATGGCTGCTCCTGATGTGCAGCTGGAGCCTGGCGGGGGCTGAGGAGGGGGAGATGCTGCTGGAGCCTGGCAGGGGGGTGAGGAGGGGGAGATGCTGCTGGAGCCTGGCAGGGGGGAGGGGAGGGGGAGATGCTGCTGGAGCCTGGCGGGGGCTGAGGAGGGGGAGATGGTGCTGGAGCCTGGCAGAGGGGTGAGGAGGGGGAGATGCTGCTGGAGCCTGGCAGGGGTTGAGGAGGGGGAGATGCTGCTGGAGCCCAGCTGAGCCTGCAGTGGGGACATTCTCACCCCTGCACTGAACCTGGGGCTTGTCCAGATGTTGTACCTCACAGGGGGTCTCCTGAGGGGAAACACTTGTCTCCAGTGACGTTTCCTGTGATGAGTCTTATCGGAGACACGAGCACAGCCACCCATCAGTGACAGATTCAACTGCAAGCGATGAACTCAGGGTTGGGGAAGGCGGTTGCCCCTTGCCTGTGCCTTTCTCAGAAGTTTTTCTCTGTAGCTGTTGCTCCGAGCAGGTGCTGTCAGATGCCTTCAGCCTTTGTGTTGTGTCCACAGCTGCACCCTGTTCCTTCTGCTGCCGCTTGCGTCGTGCAGGGGGTACACGGGGCTTTCCACTAACGGTTCCTCAAAGGGGCGTCAGGCGGTGCTGCCGTGCCCGGGAGCTGCGTCCCTCCTGTGGAAACGGCAGATTTCCTGCCTTTGTGTCACGGGTGCTTCTTTTCCTCCAGGTATTAAGGTAATTGGTGGCATCAAGGAACCCACTGGAGAAGAATATGGGGTTTACGTCAAGAGGATCCTTCCAGGGGGTGTTGCTTATGCAGACGGTGAGTTAAACATGGTGCAGAGCACCACAAAGGCTGGGAAAACCCCAAATCCCGTGTATTTTATATGCTGCCTTATTAGATATTTCAGTTGCTTCTCCCCAGATTTTCCAGCAGTTCGGGTATTTTTTTTTTACCATGGCACTCATTGTAACATCCCACAGCAGCCTTGTCTTGCCTTCTCCAGCAGTGGGATTGTTCCGTGGCTGCAAAGGCAGCTCCCCCTCTGCCCCACGCAGATTCTCCCCTCGCTGCCTGGCCTCTCCCACGTGCCACTGGCCGCCTGCAGCCCCCAAACAGCTGGAGACCCTTTTGGAAATTCAGCTCTGCTCTGCTACTGATGTCATGCTGAGCATCTTCAAACAAAGAGGCACTAGGCAGGGCTCTGCAGAGTTCACCTCTCAGAGATTAAGCTAGAAATTTTTTTTTTTCCCCCAAATGTTGCAACATCATTTTCCCATCTATTAAAGAAAAATAAATCCAGAACAGGTGGAGGTGCCACTCGTGGTTTTCTACCTGACCTCAAACTCAATTAAATAAAAGCTTTATAGCATTTTTTCGGTATTTATTTTCGTAACTTGCTACAGCAGAGGAAGTGCTGCGACACTGGCCCGGGCTGTTCAGGGAGGCTGCAGGAACTTCATCTGTGGATGTCTTGAAAAACAGGTTGGATGAGCATCTCGGGAGCGACCTATGTGTATTTCATCCTGTCTCTGGGCAAAGGAAGGAATTGCCCAACCTCTCCCAGTCCCTTCAAGCTGTATTTTCTGCAGTTTCTATCCATTAGTTTTCTTTTCCAGGGCGCCTGCAGCCAGGAGACCAGATCCTGGAGGTCAATGGAGATTCCCTAATTGGGGTGACAAGCGAGAGGTACCATACCCAAATTGAAATGTTGCATTCCCAACGCTTTTGTAGAATTCTGTGAAGTGGTTTAGGCTGCAGGTGGCACAGAGGATGCCAGGGCTTCGCTTTGGCTGCTCCCTGACAGCCATGCTGCTTCCGAGAAACAGCTTGGGAATTATCAAATGAAAAGTTTCTATATTAAAACAACGCAAACCGAGCTATTCAGACATTTCCCCAAAGCGCTGGGGTTTTGATCAGCTCCTGGCACCCCCTCTCCATCTGCTGCAGCTCCCAGCAAGCCCCAGAGCTCCCAGAATGGGAGATTCCCCAGTGCCCAACCCCAACAGTGCTGCCCCACATGGGGGATTCCCTCCAGAGCTGCCATCCAGCCCCTCATCTCCCTGCCAAGAAAATAATTCACTGCTCCAGGGGGGTACAGCACTTTCGGGGCACCTCTTTCCCATTAACCACCTGCTGCTGCCTCGAGGTTCTGCACAGCGCTGGAGAGATGCTCAGGAAACAGCATGAGGAGCTGCTCCCAAAGCCCCAAAGGTGGGTGGGTTTGATGGATGAGGTCCTCAAGGACGTTTCTGCAGCTGCAGGGAGGCTGTGCTGGGCCCCCAGCTCACTACCCTGACTCTCCAAAGGATGGGTGTATTTTGAAGCAGAACGTGGCCATCCCTGAGATGGAAACCTCCCAATGGAGGAGATGTTCTGGGAGGCATTTGCTCACCACCACCACCATATGCATCACCTGGGAACAGGTGTGTTCCACAGGCATCCAGCCAAAAAAAAGGTCCCTTGGTTGCAGAGGGGTTTGCCCAGGCTGTGGGTCTCTGCCCAGTTTGCTGTGAGCTCTGACACGGGGCTGGAGAGCTCGGTGGAGCACCGCTGTGAGCCGGCGTTGATGTGTCGTGGTCCTTGTCTCGTAGGGCCGTGGACATCCTGAGGACGGCGTCGGCCACCAGCCACATGCGCCTTCTCATAGCCCGTGATGACGACGCCAGGTAAGAGGGATGGCAGCGCTCGTTGGCACCGTGGCTGGGCAGCCCTGGAGTGCCATGGGCTCAAAGCCCACAGTAAGGATGGAGGTGGCCAAGGGTCCTTGATAGCTGCACTGAGCTGTGAGAGGAAGGGAAGTGAAGCCGGTTGTGCCGGATCTGTGGGGCATCCCAGCGTCCAGCAGATCTCCCCGGGCATCTCCCCAGCAAGGGCCAGGGCAGCTCCTGGTTCAGCTGCCAGGTGGCACGAGCTCCTTCAGCTCTGCTGCGTGGTGCGGAGCTGCCTACGGCTTATCAGGTCCTGCACGGAGCTTTGGATGAAGATGTGTAGGGACAGGAGGATCTTCCCTTCCCAGTTAAGTGTGTTAAGGTCTTCCTTCCCCAAAAGATTCTTCCTTCTCAGGGAGGATGAGGAGTTTCTCCCCAAAACCTCTCCCCTTGCCAATCCCTGGAAAACCTTGAATCCTCCAAGCCTCTTCAGAGAGCAAAAGGAGAAGAAAAGAGTTTGGGTTTGTCTTGCCTGGATTTAAGCTGTGTAGGACAATGATGGTGTCACGAGAGAGGGCAGGGTTGTGGAAACCGAGGTGTGCTTTGCTCGCATCCCCTGGGAGATCTGGTGCCACGTGCTGGAGCATCCTCTCCCTGTGGAATAGGGACACGGGTCTGGGAAGCTGAGGTGCAGCAGGAACCACCGAAATGAGCGTGGGTCCGGGCAGAGCATGGTTGTGGGCAGGCATCCTGTTAGCGTTGGAGGTGATGGTTTCATTCCTTGTCCATCAGCAGCTGTGGAGCGTTGCTGCCTTAGCAGAGCAGTGACAGTGCTGTAATGACAGGGATGGGACTCATTTTGACGCAGTAATATTCTGGCAGAATAATTATTTGCTATTAATAACTGCTTTTACTTACTTCTATCCCACTCTTCCGGTGAAAGTAGCATCTCAAATTATTATATTAACTGCAAGTCCTTCAGCAGCTGCTGAGGAACCACTCGGGTGAAGCAAGCAGGTCACCAGAACTCGACCTGGGAGTTTGACCCTCTTGGTCCCCGTAAGGATGCGCAGGGTGTGCCTCTGTCACAGCGGTCCCTGCACTTGCCCTGAGTGGCAGTAGGCATCTTGTGATGTCCCCTCTGCGGGTGGCTGCGGCCAGGGCTGGTCCCCAGCAGGAGGGATGGATTCCCACAGCTGCAGGATTTGCTCAGCAAAACACTTCATTTCTCAGCCAGGGCTCCCAAAGCACGTTTTCTGCTTTTGCCCATGCTGATTTGTTCCAAGCTGCTCAGGCATCTCAATGTGCCTCCTAATATCTTAAATCACAGCAGATGTTTCTTAAAATACACGCACGCGTGGCTTTGTCGGCAGCTCCAGCGCCTTCGTGCATCTGTCACTGTCCCCAGCCGCTGGAAACCCGGCCGAGGGAGACGGGGAGGGCAACGGAACTTTAAGCAATTCATTTGGCCTCCGTTTGCTGTCGGTTATCTGTTAAATCTGCAAAAGGTTAGCCAGCGGGAGAGTGGGGAAGTAATCAGGTTGGGGTTTTGTTGTTGTTTGTTTTTTTTTTTAAAGATTTGCAGAGATTTCACTTACATAATCATCTCGCAAACTGTTTAATACACGAATACATATCTCCAGGATTAAGGGCTGTGGCAACAGGGGAAGGATTTTTCTGCTTTTTTTTTTTTTCCTCCTTAGTTGTGTCTTGATTTTATTGATGCCCTATTATCTTTTAAGTCTGTTCTTGAGCATGGGCAAGCAGATAGCCTCTGTCTGGGTCGGAACGGGCTCCCCGGCTCCCCAGGGACCGTCAGCTCCAGAGGCGATGCACACGGGAGATGCTGCGCCATGAACTCCCGCGAGCCGAGGGCAGCCTCGCGCCTTCCCCCTACCCAGCAACGTGCCTCACGAGACACGAAAGCTGAAGGAGGACATGGGGAGGAGGGCAACTCAGTGTATTTGCAGATCCTCGCATCTTCGTAAATGCTGGAGGAGGAAACGTAATGGCTTGGGGTTTGGAAGACGATCCAAGCCGCCTGCCAATTTTCCCAATGACTCAGCTGAGGAGCATTTTGTTGTGGTTGCCCTTGGGTGAATTTGACTCATAAACGCTATTATCTGTCCCTGGAGTTAATTATAGGTCCAAATTACCTGTGCTCTTTATGGAAACTCGGTCCTGGCGTGCACAAGCTGCATGTTTTCAGCCTGTCGCATCAGACATGCTGCAGAGAGCGGCAGTAATGCCAGGGCTTGGAGCAGAAAATTCAGATTTAGAGCTGGACGCGCTGGGTTTGGATGACGGTTGGATTGGATTTTTCGCCTGTGCTCATCTTTAGCTAATGAGGATAATTTTATTGCGTGCGCATAATTATTGTTTATTCATTCTCAGCCTGAAAGTTACAATAGTTCCATGTTTCCACGCGTTGCACGGATACCATCCCGGTCTTTCAGGTTTATCGCTGTGAGAAAGCCTGTTTGCGCTGCACCTCCTAGTCCCTGCATGATAAAATGCTAAATGGATTGCATCTCCCCGCGATACGCTGGGTGAAAATGGGTTATCGCATCAACAGGGCTTGCACGGGGAGCAGGAAGGACAGCAGTCTGCTTTTCTGCAGACGTACAACCCGCATCAGCCGATACCCAGGAACCAGCAGAGAGGCTGTTGCTGGAGTTTATGCCCAGCCTTGTGCCAGGGCCAGTTAATCCCTTTGCTCCTGCCAGCCCTGCCTGGGACAGCAGTGGCTCAGCCCACAGGAATCTTCATCTGAGCGGTTGGTGCTAAACGGGAATCATAGAACCGTGGGATGGTTCCGGCTGGAAGGGAACTTAAAGCCCACCCAGTGCCACCCCCTGCCATGGGCAGGGACACCTCCCACCAGCCCAGGTTGCCCAAAGCCTCATCCAGCCTGGCCTTGAACCCCTCCAGGGATGGGGCATCCACAGCTTCTCTGGGCACCCTGGGCCACTGCCTCACCCCCCGCACAGGGAAACATTTCTTCCTCACATCTCATCTCCATCTCCCCTCTTNGCTGATTCCATAAGCCTGGGGTGTCCCAGGGTCACTGGCTGCTCTTTGGAGACAACCAGGCATCCAGAAGCCGAGATGCGCATGTCACCACTTCCTCGGCACTGATGGAAAAGCAAAGCTCACAGCAGCACGATGCACAGCCAGTGGAAACGCTGCAGCTTCCGCGAGCTGGGCGTGAGAAAATCTGCTTTTGTGACGCTTTTACAGCGCTTTGGGTTCACGGTTCCCGCTGACCTGCAGGCTTGGGTTTTCGAGACAAGCCATTAATTCAGCTGGTGTACAGGCTCCTCTTTGTCCCCAGCCGCGGTGCGGAGCTGAGGTTTCCAGACGCTGTGCTCCCATCACGTCACCTTTGATGTAGGATTCACCCTTTGTTCTCCCCAGAACAAAAGGGCAGGACAAAAAGGTATTATGAGATAAACCAGCAACATTCTGCGGGAAGATTGACCCCCTGCTGCTTTAATCTGGAGCAAAGTCGGCCCACAGCTGGCTGCTGCTGGCAAACCCCATCCTCCCACCACAGGTCCGAGCTCTGCTACAGGGATCCTCCAGACCTCAACTGTCCGTGTTGTAATGAAAAAGAACTGGAGAAGGGATTGTTCAAATGAACTTTCCACCTAATACAACCCCACTTTTTTTTTAATAGCTGGGCATTTTAGTTCTGCAGACACCTGACAATGCAAAATGTTTTAGTAGGGGTCAAATTTTAAATATTAAAGACGTCTTCTGAAGTGTCTTAGTGTCTGAAAGCACAAAGCAAGACTCGATGGCACTCCTTCAGCGTACTTGTTCATTAATTGGTAATGTTTGGGCATCGTCTGCCCGCCTGCAACTTCCTTCAAATACAGCGCTGAGCCCAAAATTAATTCTCAGGAGATTGACACCAGAAAGTGGATTGCTTGCTGCTGGGATAAGCGTGTGCTTCGAGTTACTCATGTGTTGATGACCTTGGTGCAGTACAGACCAACAAAGCACTGCCTGTGACATAGCGTTTAGTCACCTTGTCCCTCCAGCAAACGGCGGGGCTGGACCCAACCTTGCAAAGCCACCCTGGGCTGAGAGCTGGCTGGGCAAGCTCCGGAGCAAATAATGATAAATACTCCTTTGGGGATGAACTTAACAACATGAAATAACAACAAAGAATGCCCGAGTCCTACCTGTCCTTGCTTATAGCAGAGTTGGACAGCACGGATGGGTGATTGGGTTCCCATTGTTCAGAGGGTTTAAGGAACATCAGAGCTGCCAGACTCGTTGCATTTGCATTGACTAAGAGTTTTGAGCCATTGTTTTAAGTTCATAACCTGTTCTGTGCTCTGATGAGTTATTATCTGAGGAAAATGTAACAATAGATGACCACAGAAACACCCATCCCAAAATAAAAACCTGGCTGCTGATGGTTTGGTAACCACTGGAAATAATAATATCTGAGATTCCAGCACGTTAGACCTGCCATTGCAACACGTTGTGGAGGGATAAGGTCATCGATGCAGGAGTTACCAGTGACATGGGAGTGGGAATCATCTATAGAAAGACAGGGGTGTTACTGGAAATTTGGAAAAATTCTGCCAAGGTAAGATCTATCCAAGGCTTAACCCAGGGAACCTCAGAACAGCAATCCGCTGTCCTACTGCTCTAGGATCTAAGTTGTCCTTCCGCTTTCTCTGGCTTTTACAAATATTTATCACCTAATGCTATGAAACTGCAGTTAAAAGAGTTTTGTGGAAGCTGGGGTTTATGAACAAAGTAGTCCCCTTTTTTTAATGTCGTGGGTTTAGCTGATGAAGACAATAGCGTTGATGTAAAGTCCTGGGATGCACCAAGGCTTTCCACCAAGTATTGTGCGACACTTGGGTTTAAAATGAGCGTTAAATGGAATGAATAAGGTATAAATTTGATGGCAATATTAGATAAGGCAGGCACTGGTCTTTGAAGTTTGTTAATGAGCTGGTTGGTAATGGGAAGACGTAAATTATTGAGAACATTTCCAGCAGGAACCTAAAGAGCTGATGATTCATTCATCATTTAATATTGTTGACTCTAATCTAGGCAATAATACAGAACATCTGTCCCGGTAAAGTCTGCAGATGACACAGCGTCTGCTGGTGCATAAGAGCAGTCTCCTCGCTGAGGAAACTTTGCTGTGGCTGGTTTCCTATGGATTTATGTCTTGAGCTCGTCTGACTGTCATAACCAGGATTTTCCTGTGGCTACAGCATCAAGAAGGCACCTTCCCACGGGGATTCCCTGGTGCCTTCAAAGTGGACATCTAATGTTGTCACCGTGGCCACAGAAACAAGACTTTCAGGGTCTCACCCCACTGCCTGGCTGCTTATTTAGTGACACCTGTAAGAAATTAGTCATCCTAGAGGCTCTTCTCTCTGCCAAAGGTTGGATTGATTCAGGGTTGCAAAGGGCGAGGACCACACAGTCGCAGAGGGACAGAACGCTCCTGGGAGCAGAGAGCCAGTGTGGCTGGGATGAGCGTGGGAGGCTGGTGCTTGGATGTGGCATCCCCTTCCCATGCCTCCTCATCTGAAAGGATGGGAGAGGCTCAAGGCAGCTCAAAGAAGGATTGCAGAAATGGTGCAGGAGCTGGGCAACTGGTTAATGGCGGGTCTTAATGGGGTTTAAAAACTCAACATACCGCACTTGGCCAAAGGAAGGTCACAAAGCAATTCACAGGCAGTTACAGCTCATTAGGGACTCAACACACTTGGGTGGTTACGCGGTGGTCAGGCTTGACCTGGAAGGAAAGCACTGATGAAGGCACTTGGGCACTGAGGCAGCTTTCCAGGGGATGTCGTGGGTGAGATTGCTTCGCAGAGAGGTAATATAGGAAGCAAGGGGGGTTTATGTCAAAACACAGAGATCATGCAAAATGTTTGTGGGCTGCCCTTCTCTTGGTTTCACCGACAAGCCCTTCTCATCTTGATATCTGTAAACCTAGCATGTACTGCTGGTTCAGCATCTTCAGCCAGGAGCTCCTGGGAAGAGTACAGAAGCCTGTGCTGCCCAGACCAGTTGTGTGTCCAGGTCTTTGTTGAGGTCTTATGCTCCAAGAGTCTATCCTGCGATGTTCTTGGAGGATAACACCATGGAGAGATTCAGAGAACAGGATGTTTCTTTTGCATGTGCTTCAGAAGTCACCTCCGCTCTTCACCCCAGCCAGAGCTAGCAGGAACTGCTTTCCATCTAGGAAAGGAGGAGAAAAAAAAGAGAATAATCTACATTTAGCTATTCTGGAAGGAGTTGCAAACAGGCCAAGCACTTTTGGTTTCTGTTTGCAGAGTTACAGCTCCTTCTGACAGTCTGCTTAATCCGTGTAGTGTGTTAGCAAAACTTCTGAGCCTCATAGCTGGGGGTGAAGTTATTCCAGCCAGTTCCCAGGAGGGTCCATGCGGTGGGGGGCTCCTGCATTCATCTGCCCTCTCTCAGGAGGGACAGTCCCCATCACCAGTGCCTGACCACACTCCCCAGCTCCTCTTGCCCATGTTCACCCTGAACTTTCCAGGGCAGGGGAGGAGCACACTGAAGCTCCAGCCCATTGCAGGAAAGCTGCACTGCTGTGAGATTGATTATTGACCTTAAGCCTTGCACGACCTCTTGAAACCGTGGGGGTTTATTCATGAGAAAGCTCTGTCTGCCCCCCATGGCTGGAGAGAACAGGCCCTATAGACTGGGCAGTAAGTCACAGCCATCAGAGGCACTGTTGTCATATAATCAGGTGGGGAATAATTTTGAGCAGCAGCTGACTCTAATATATTTTTCCTTCCAGGAGAGAGTTCTCTGAGCTGCTGGAAAAGTTTGGCTCCCAGAGCAACACGGGCTCAGCGCGGAGCTCCCCCATCCTGCACGGTGGCAGTGAGTAGTTCAGCGTGACTTTGGGGGCAACCAAAAGCCCCTCTCCCTGCTGAGAACGTTTATCCCAGTGTTATTTTGGAATAGCATTAATTTTATTTGTGTGGGTGTTTGGGTGGAGGTCTGAAGGAAAAGAAATCCTGCTCATCCTTATTGCAAGCTCTTGGTGTGTCCCCAGGTGCAGAGCAGCAGGAATGGCCCATCCTGCCCGCACAGAGCGGGGCAGCGAGAATTGAGCTGGGGTCGTAAGCGCTTCCCAGATGTCCAGACTCAGCTTAACAGGGCAGGGAACCTCAGCAATACCTGCCTCTGTAGGGGCAGCTTTCTACTGTGGAATTCAAAGCATTTTAGCAATAATTCATTCGATGATCGTTATTTTTCATTTGCAAATGGGAAATGTTTCATGAGACCCAACAAAGTCAACCTAAGCGAGGTGCCAGCACATCACTTCACGTGTGCGTGGGGAGAGAAGGTGTCCCCTGGCTTGGCATCCCACCAGACCGCTGCCAGCCCTTCCCCTGTGGCAGAGGGGGTGACAGTCCCATGCCGGGATGGTGCCGAGGAGGCTGAAGGTTTCCTCTCCATGAGCAATATACCGACGTCTTCAATGACCATGTGGTTTTCCCCAAAAAGCTAGGAGCACAGTGTCAGGTCCCTCGGTAGAGCAGTGGAGGGGGGTGATGCTGGAGTATCTGCGTTCCCCGGGCTGACTCTGCCTTTGCTGTTCAGGTCGATACCTGGAAAGCACATCCTCGGGCTCCTCCTCGCGCTCCCAGAGCCCGCTGCTGCTGAGCCCCGCCAACTCCCACGGCCCCTTCATCGGGAACCCGGCGCACCCCCCTCACGCACAGTACGTACGCGTCGCGTGGGGCCGGCCCCGCAGAGCCTGTCCCTTGGTCAGTGATGACGATAGCACTGAATGTCTAACGTTGTCTTAGGGGTAGATCCAGTAAATAATCCCAGTGCTGGAAGAACCGCTCTGTTCATCCTTCCGTCCTCTGTGCTGTGGTGTCACCATGGTGGCCAGGAGACCACAGCGTCTTCTAGGAGTCCTTCTCGTGGTGGCATCTTGTCTGTTCTTGGGAAGCCTGTACCCAAGAGCTGCTGAGCTTCCCTGCTGAGGCAGTCAATATGCCTATAACACAGTTAACCACCCAACTGCTCCTCTTCCTCCCCTCTGAAACCCGGGGAGAAGCCGTGGCTCACAGCCCACTGAGTCACCTTTCTAACCCATGTCACGAGTGGAGTGTTTCTGCGAGGCCAGTGGTGCTTTCAGAAGGTGCTTCAGGAGCTCGTTTCCTATTGCCCTGCTTCCGGCACGTTAACATCGTGCAACAAGAGCACGAGCATGAGCGCTGCCCTCTCAATGCAAATGCTCCCAACACCCTTTGCTTTGGTGTCACCAGCGGCTGCCTACAGACACCGCATCCTTTTGTCTCCAGAGCATCTCCCGGAGCGTGTGTTTTCATGTGGTCATCTGTCCCTTTCATATTTCCCAGGCTCAGAGGTTTGGACAGGCAGAGCTTGTTTTTCTGTGGAGTCTCGTCTTCGGGGTGCTTGGGGTTGCCCTTCTCAAGAGGAACCTTGAAGGGTGTTAAGAGTCATGGAATTGGGACCATTCATCCCCAGGGCTGGCAGCTTCCCTTCTTTTGCCAACATAAACAAGCCAAGTCACTGGCAAAGGGAGTCAGCCCTTGCTGCAGAACCAGTGAATCCTCTTGCTAAATGCAGCTCTTTATGAGGGACTTGCAGAGGTCAAATATTTGGCACCAGACTCCTTGCACGGAGTGAGAGACCCTTAGGAAGAGAGGCCAGCTCAGCTCCTTGGCAGCTGGTTTGGACAAACGAGACACCCTTGCTCTGCTGCTAACCTGCTCCAGGCTGTGATATAGGCTAGAGGGGACTGGGTTTGGTGGCCTCCTGGCTCGGCGCTGCCATGCGGTGCCACGCTCTGCTTGTCCCCATGCCGGTGCCAGGCCCTGGGAGCAGCACGAGCCATTTGAAATCACGGACCGTTGGTGGTCAGCTGCAGGGATGTCATTTGGGCCATGGGTCTTTCCATGCCAGTGACTGCCATCCCTTCTGCTCACCGCAGGTTGTCCCCAGGCTGTGACCTCTCATCACAGTGTCATCTGAGGTCCTGCCACCCCACTGAGCAATGGGACTCAGACACGATTCAGTCTTGCCCCAGATCATGTCCGATTATTTGATTTGAACAGACATCTACATTTAATGTCACATTTTGTGACATCGTTTCCCTAAAATATTTATTCGAGCAATGCTTTTTCATGAGACTAAGAGGCAGCTCCTCTTCTCCATGAATCCCACTGGCTCTCCCAGGGACCCACGGCCAGTTTGGGGGTGCTGACAGCTGCTCTCTCGCTGGGGTGTCTGACTGCTGAGGATGGCATCACTGGAGAGCACAGGGCGGTTACATGCTGGTGTCACTGCGAGGCACGGGATGCACAGCTGTCATTGCTCCTCGAGTTATCAGATAACACACAGGAGCAGAAACTGCAGACTGGTTGGTGAGTGGCTGCTTTGGAAATAAACCACAAGGGAGAGAAGCCAGCTGTGGCCAGCCCGTGAGGAGGAAAAGCCTTGCTGACCCTTGGCTTCCACCAAATCCTTTCCCCAAACCTCCCCGTTGCAATGCTGCCCACCACCCCGTGTGTGCTCAGTGAAACCTCTGCTCCCACGAACACCCACTGCAGCGGCCAAACCTCCCTCCCAGCACGGAGCCGCCTGCTCTGCCCTGCTCTTGGTGGCCTCTTGGGTCCCAACTGGCAGGGTGGG
>VZTO01020368.1:4349-17070 GCA_013400615.1 Syrrhaptes paradoxus
TGGTCTTATTTCTATCACTTACACACTGTGTGCTGCTGCCAATAGTCCTTTTGCAATGCCACCTTAATGTACTGGGTAGCATTCACTTTTCCTGATGTCATCCTGACTGGGGATCGGGATTGCTTATGAATTTGTATAACTGACCTAAGTTTTGGTGACTTTAAGTCAGTTTAAGTCAGAGAACTGACCTCAATTTTTCTAAGTTTTACACTGATAAGAAAATGCCTCTTAATTAGCCCAAGGATAAACTGGATCATTCTTCAGTCTGTCATGGTGTGTCAGTCTGCATCAGAAGTACTTCTCTCACTTTCCTGAAAGCACTGTAAGATACCCTATTCAGAAAGGAAGACGGGATGGGTAAGAGTGAAAAAGTTAGGTTTCATTTATGCAACTGGGGCAGGTACTTTTCAACCTTTTTCAAGTATCTTTAGGTTGTGTAATGCATTGTCAACAGAATGTAAGGACATGTCAGGCTACTAGATAGCAGTGTCTTTTTCTGGGTCATCAACCTCATCTGCTGTTAAATAATCCTCTTCTGCTTGTAGTCAGTATTAATACAACTGTTGTGAAGGCTTTTTTTTTGTTCTCCTCTTGATAACCTTGTGTATGATCTAATTGCAGGTTTGGGGAGTGAAATACAATGGAAGTGGGTCCAAAATTGTATCTGTTGGAGATGACCAAGAAATTCATATTTATGACTGTCCTGTTTAAATGTCTCAACCTCTTGGAGCAGTTTTTAGGAATATTGCTGTCCTTCCATCTATTTTTTTTTAATACTGTAAAAGCATTTCAGTGATGCTGATCTGCAAAATCAGATGTTTATTTGTAATTTTGTTTAGCATGAGAGAAAGCTTTACTTTTTTAAAAATAAAAGCTACAGCTGTAAGTAACTTGTGTCTAATCCTTACAAGAATGTATTTTTGGAAATAGTAGTCAGGGGCAAAGTAACTGCGCAGTTAATCTCCCCTGCCTTTACACATAAATAGACTAGAGCTGGGAAGTGTTGACCAAGTTTAACAGAAGCTTATTTTAGGAAAAGTGAGTGAGGCTATGTATTGTATGCATGGGAAATGACAGCCCAGGCTCAGCGTGGTGCAAGAGGGTAACTTAAGTTGAACAGCTGTTCTGGCAATTGTACGGTGGCATGAAGCTCATGCATCATGGTTTAATTTCATTAAAGGGTGCTATTTGTCTCCAACCCTGGCTTAATTCAAACTCTACTAGAAAACAGGTAAAAGGAACTAAGGTTTAATGCAATCATTGTACTATGGCATCTTGTCATGGTATAAAACAGCAGCACTGTACCCAAGGCATGTAGTTTTGGTTTATTCATCTTTAAGGCTCGCATACATAACACCAAGGAGGAAGTAAAAACCCTTTCTAGGGAAGGCTGAAATATAGAGCTTGAGCTTCTGAAAAAACATGTTTTATTTGCTAGTATTTTCCTGTATGGAAAGTAGAAGTGGGTAAGATACAGTATCCCCCTTTCAAAGGATACCTTATAACCCTCAGTTACATGTATGCAGAACAAAGCAGCTGAAGGAATGCTACTCTAATACAACACAACACAGGGAAGAGTTATTATGGAAAGAGTGGGGCATGCACAAAATGCTTTTGAGATACAAAATGAGACAGGTACTAGTGTTCCACTAACAGAGTTGAACATGGAGAACAATCAAGAGTAGGTGAGGGGAGTCTGAGCTTAGAGAAACTTAAAGGGAGGCCTGGAGGTGCTTAGAAAGTACCAGAGAAGCATGATAAAATGTGAAGAGTTCTATTTATTAGAAGTTATTTCTGCTATGTTTTATTCTATGAAATTAATTTTCCAGTATGAAAGTATTTACATAAGACACTCCACTTAGCCTCTATCAATATTGCCAAAGTCTTATATAAATAGCATAGGTGAAATAAAGTGAGAACCTTCACAGCAAAGGAAAACATATACCAACTCAGTTGGTTCTCAGCTGTGTGATATTTGCTTTATATAGAAAGACTACAAGAACACAATATAAATTAGTTACAAAAAGGTGATACTGACAGCGCAGCAACTCAATTTGCTGAACACAAAAACCACAAGCAGTGGCTATTACAGCCATGCAGTTTTCATTGTGAAAATTTACATTTTAGATGACATCCATTCCACCTTGCTTTAAGATGTCTGACATTGTACTCCTGTTCTTGGACCCTCCTCATCTTCTTCATATGCTTCACCCCCACTGTTACGGTAAGTTTGCTCATTTGGATCAAAATCTTCAAGGTCTACCTGATCCATCTCATCTGTAATCATAACATCTTCTCGTGGAGGAAGCAGAGCCTCCAGCAGACTGAGTTTCTCTCTTGGGAGCCAGAAGTGCTCTGGGAACTGGACCTAAAATTTAATTTTTATGAATAGTTACTCCAGATGCCAAGACAGATATTTTTGCTACAGAAAAGCAAGCAGTCAACTTACCAAAAATTGTATAATTAGGGTGCCTTTGTCCATTGGAGATTTGTAGATAGGCATCCCTTCATTGTAGATACACTTTAGGTCACCATGTTTTATCACTTCACCTATGTGGAAATAAGAGCTGTAAGTATGCTGACATGACAGACATTTCATAACCATGAAAAGCAGGGTTATACGCAGACAGTGTTCCCAACAGCATCTGAGGGACACCACTAAGCACCTCCTAGAACAGCTGCAGACTGAAAAGTACTGAAACCAAGCTATATAGAAGTAAGGCCATTTAGGCTATTTCCTCTTCTCTGAGAGAACTGGCTTCCCTAGCACAGCCTTCAGGCTGAATTTATAGCCTAGTAGACTTGATGTTTCTGGCCTCTTGAGTACTTTCCTGGCTATCCACCAACTGAGGCTGAAGTTTATTAAGAAACATTTGACAGCTTTATTTAATTCTGCATGTGATGTTTTAGGAGTGACAAGAATGACAAAGAACCAGCTACATTAAATAACTGCAAGTGTAGTTTGATCTGTTGCATCAACTGGTTAAAAAAAAAAAAAAAGGTAAACAAATCCCCATCCAGGCACAATGCAACAGGCGAACAGTTTACATAGCATCAGAACTCTTAAGACCTACCTGGCCTAGATGATATGACAAGAACTCTGTTATCCAGAGTTTCAATGGTCTTTCTGAAACCACATAAAGCCTCCGAGAGTTGAATTCTCATTTTTGTGATTAAGTCATGCCCTCGCCTCTGAAAGACACTGTGATCCTTTTGATCAAGCACAATTATAACATCACCAGGCTCCAGATCAGGCTCCTGGTCACCTTCTCCATGAAATACTATCTTCTGACCATCTTTCATACCTGGAGAAAAGAAACCCATTTATTCTCTGCAGAACAATAGATTATGATTAGGGACACAGAAGAAATATACAGTTCTTACCTTTCTCAACATGAACTTCTATGATCTTTTTCTCTCTTACAACCTTACAGCCATTGCAGTTGTCACACCTGTCCTTTGGGTTTATTCTTTCACCTTGGCCTTTGCATTCTGGGCACACAGTTTGGATTTGTTGTACCATGCCAGGTCCGATCTGCTGAACTATAACTTGCATTCCTCTTCCTTTACACACAGGGCACTTCTCTACTGCCCCTCTCTTTCCGCCATAACCTTTGACAAAAAAGTTAAATCTAATCTCAGTCTCAAAAAAAAAGAAGTTGCCCAACAGTAGTCAGGCCAGAACTCACTTACTTCAAGAGCACCTTTAGGGCTACTTAGGAGTAGTTCAGTAATATTTTACCAACGCAATTGGAATTTAGTTTCCATCACAAAACATGACCCACAAGTTGGAAGTTTCTACAAGCAAAAGAAAGTGAAGTTTTCTATGGACAACCTATTTTATTAGGCTCTGCCCCACTTCCCAATACATCTTGGTTTTCAAAGAACTGTCAGCATATTGACTCCAAGACCTAGACATTCCATTAATACTTTGGAAAGCATCTCCTTGCTAAATATTTATTAAAGTACTAAGATACAATACCACGTTAAGATTTACCTCAAAGACAACCAATCATTATAGATACTTAATAGCTGTAAAATTAGTTGTGTAATACAAGCTAGACTTCTACCCACAGCAATTAAAAAAAAAAAAAAGCTGAATGGAACAGCCACTTATTGAAGTTCCAGATTAAGACACTTTAAGTACCCTTAACTATAATTCACAGGGAGTTTAAGTCTGCCATCACTTTTTACCACTATGTTTAAGAGACATGTTTCTTGAGTAAGCATAAATAAGGGCAGACTTTCAGCAGGGGGGGGCAGAAAAAAGGAGGAAAAAAAAATTAAAAAAACACAAACCCCACACACTTAATTCTCAGCACACACCCCCAGTACTCTTTAAAAAAAAAAAAAAAAGCTTGGAGGGGTTTGAAGCCACTACTTGTTCTTTTACCTTCACACTTTGCACAAATAACATTCTTTTGGAGTGCCAGTTTCCTTGTAACACCATTATATAAGTCTTCAAGAGATACACCTAACTGGTGCACAACATTTTTGCCTTTAAAAAAAACAAAAGAGGAAAAATTAATTCTGGTTCAGCTGCTGTAAACAAGCTTTTTTAAAAGGCTTCTACAGTTGTTCATACATGCACAGTCTCACTGAAGAAATGTAAAGTTCATTCCAAACTCTGAACACAGCTCAGCCCCCTTAAAAGCATTCAGTGCAGTTCATCAGCTTCTACTGAGCTGCACTCACTTATGTCAGAACATAAAATTTAGCTGTAATTAAACAAAGCATCATTAAAAGCCACCCTATCCCTGCTCCTACCCCTAATTTTATAAGCTTAACTGAAACAGCAAGATGCAAGGACACTACCAGCTTCAGGACTAGTAAATTTAAAAGTTGATATTATGCCTACCTATAAAATTCCATGCCATTTTATAGCCTAATTTCAATTATTTTACAGCAGGTTACTACTTGGTCCTTCATTGGACATTGGGCATGGAAAAAGACAAAAAAAATATAATAATACTGTGCTTTTGGCAGCACTCTGTACTCAGTTTCGCATAATTTCCCCAACTATTTTCATGTGATTTAACAGTACTTAAGTTTAAGTTGATGGTGTCCTTCAAAGCAAGCTGCCTAAAGCATATGAGGAAGTGAAGCACAGATCAGGAAAAAAGGTAACTTAAACCAGGTCTAATTCAACTGCTTAATCTAACAATGTTTCCCCCTCCCCTACAGCACCCACACCCACTTTAACAAAAAACAAACTCACTCATCAGAAAGATTGCTACAGTACATGTTATCTACTTTATTAGAATCTTACTACTAGAGTAACTAAATAAAAGTCATAGTTTACTTAATCTATTGTTGCAACGAGTAACATCCACACTATGTGCACTTAGCAAAACAGCAGTATCATACCACAGGTATCTGATGCTTAAGTGCATGGTTAGAGTTTCTAGAACTTGTTTAGAACTGTGTACCTCTTCTCTCTCTATTCATTCGGCCTCCACCACCAAAGAACATGTCAAAGATGTCCATGGGTGAAGAGAAGCTGCCGCCACTCAGGCCTCCTTCTTTAATAGCCTGCTCCCCACCCTGGTCATAGAGGTCCCTTTTCTTTGGGTCCGACAGAACTTCATATGCCTGGGATATGAGCTTAAACTAAAAAGAAAAAAGAAGCTCTGAACAACTATGACCAAGAGGAAAAGTAACCCTCTCATATGCAACTCCATCTTCAGATGGAGCCACTACAGCCCTCGCTTGTAGCATGTCTTTTTCCAAAGGGAAACTCCCTGAACAAATGCGTAATAGACTATAATAGTACACTTTTTTCCAGGAAAACCATCCCTTTTCTCCCTCTCCCCCCTCCTCCCATGTTAAAAGTGAACTAAATTCAGAGTCACATCCAGCTCACAAGCATATCCAAACTACTCTTTGATGACTCTGGCAGTTGCAACCATGATACACCTCTAACAAACCCATCTATAAAGTGATGGGATACTATCCCCAAAGTCACGGGGGTCTCCAGCTACACCATGGCCACAGCAGTGCCAGTCATTCTAGAACCACATGGGAATCCTTCATGGCTGCTGAGCTGCTACATCCAGCTAGAATTCAGAGATTTAAGTGACCAAACACTGGTGCTGCTTACTCATCGCAAATAGGACTTAAATACAAATCAGAACATCCACTTTATCACAAAAATTAAAATTCCCTATTACTAAGATGACTAAGGGAATTTTCAAATACAATTTGCTACTACTGAAATGACTCCTTCCATCTTCAACATGATTTACTTATGACCAGGTAAAGTGGCGTAAGTAAAAAAAAACAAAACAAAGGCTACCTTTGTGTTACTATTTAACTAGCTTGAACTCGGTAAATTAGTGTACTAGATACACAAATATGGAGCTTCTGTTCCTATATTAAGGTATTATCAGACCAGCTTTTAGATAAATAATCCAAGTTTTCCATAGTTCTCCAGCTGTGATTTTTTGTCCTAGGCATCACGTGGATTCCAGCAGGCCTCTGCTAGCAGCACATAAAATGGTTTTGCTGAGAACAGCCCACCCACGTGCAGCCCAGTGATCTCTCCTGGACAGTTACCTGGCACATCCGCATTAGCAATGTCTCTGCGGAAATCTCATCCCATTCGGAAGCACAAATCCATCCAGCGCAGCCCCACCACGCACAGCAGCGCTGGCAGCTGGGTCCCCCACTGCCCTTGGACATATCTCATTGAAACACTGAAAATCCTTTCAACTTGGCCTGTTTCAAACACTTTCCCTGCCAAAAACGAGCTCCCATCGCCAACTATGGAGAGAGGGGCACCAACTGCCCCCAACACAGGAGCCAGGGCCCCTCCTGCGCCAGCGGGACCCGCTTCACATGCCTCTTACAGACTTCTTAACGGCCCCAATCCCGCGGGAGGGCATTGTACCGCTTCTCTAGGCAAAGCGGGGTTCCACAGTAACACTGCGCCGGCCTTCCCGCCCCGGTGCGCCAACCGCGGAAGGCCCGCGCTGCCCCGGCCACCCCCGCCGCAGCCGTCCATCCTAAGGCCCGGCCCCGCGCCGCAGGTGCCGCCGGGAACGCGGCCGCCTCCCGGCCCCCAGCCCCGCGTACCCGCTCGCCCTCACTGGGGTTCTTGTCAGGGTGGTACTTCAGCGCCAGCTTGCGGTAGGCGCGTTTGATCTCCTCTGAAGAGGCATTGGGCTTCACTTGCAGGATATCGTAGTACTCCGTCTCCTTCACCATGGTGCCCTGCGGAGGGACGCGCCGCGTTAGTCCCCGTTACCCGGCGCTGCTGCTCTGCCCCCGGCGCTGCTCTACCGCTCCCCGGAGAGATCCGCGCCCCCCCACTGCCCCCCGGAGAGGCCCGCGCTCCCCCCCCCCCCCCCCCCCCNGCTGCTGCTCTGCCCCCGGCGCTGCTCCGCCGCCCCCCGGAGAGATCCGCGCCCCCCCCCCACCCGCCCCCCGGAGAGGCCCGCGCTTACCGCCGTAGCTGCCCAACTCCTACCGCCCGCTCGCCAATGGCCGTTGCCCCGCCTCTTCCGCGGGTTTTATATGGGCACCGGCCGAATCTTCTGGAATGACGCTACGCTACGTCACGGCCCTGGAACGGTCTAGAAGTGCCGCGCGTGACGTCACCGCCGATGCGTGCAGGGGGAGGAGCGTGTGGCTGCGCGCCGCCTCAGGATGCTGTGGGGAGGCGCCGCGGAGGGGCGGGCGGGTGCTTCCCGCCTTCCGCCTGAGGGGCGGTTCCTCCCGGCAAGTATCACGGCCTTTGGTCACCAAACTGTCGTTTTACGGCAGCGTTCTTTCTCTGTTTTCCTGTAAATTCGTGCCTGGCCTAGGGACGGCCGGGCGGGCGCTCCCACAGCCTCTCCCGCGCTGGGGAAGGGAGCGCGGGCTGCGCCGCGCCTCAGAGGCTGTTTGTTGGTGGATGGGGTTTCTGCCGCCCTGTCCCTCCGTGTTGTGGGCGGTTTGAAATAAGAGCTAATGGCGCGGGCCCGCTCTCTGTTCGTTTGGTACTCGGCCTTCACACCAGCCGGCCTGCCCAGAGCGGGTGGGAAAGCCGGGTTAGTTTTCATCCTTCTCTAGGCAGACAAGGGTTTCCAGTGAATTATTCAATACTCAGGTGGAAGGAGGCAGCTGCTACTGGTGTGGGGACTGAGTGAAAGCTTCATAGTTTCATAGGTGAAGCCAAACTGATGTTGAAAATTACAGGTGAAAGATAGAGAAAAGATGTATGATCTGAGAACAGACTTTGTTCAAACTCAAGAGGAGTAGAAATGCTTACAGGCTGTTTTTTATTCCAGGAAAGAGTTCTTTATTCCTAGAAGCAGTTCCAGTGGTTATGACAGTTCAGAGGCTGCAGCATTCTGTCAACTGCATTACAGGTAAAAAGACAACTGTGAAGTAAAGAACCCTGTTGCATTGTCTAAGAGTGGTAAATGGAGAAAAAGAAAAAAACCCCGCAGTGTGGGTTTTGAGTGAAAAATTGTTATGGTTTAAAGCTCCAGTGATGTTATAATGAACTTTTTACTGTCTTTTGGGTAATTACTATTAGAAGATTGAATTAATGCAATCTCTTCTTTGTGTATTTCTTATATTAGGTATGTAGATTTACTAAAGGAGGGAGGGCTAATCTAGAGGTAAAAGACCCCAAATATCAGTGAAAGGAACTGTTCAAAACCACCACAAGAAAGAAATCAATGTTGGTAACTATTATTTTCTCTAAGTGTAATTAGCAGCAGCTGAACATGTAAAACTGTGTTTTGCGATTGAGAAATTATATTGGTAAGTAAATACAGAAATTATTTTCTAAAATACCTATAGTAAGCTACTCTGTAAACTTGTAGGCTGAGAACTATCCCTTTTTTAAGGGAAAAAAAACAGGTTATTCTAGTAATGGTCTTTACCTTAAAAATAAATCGGTTATAATCCTATAGTCCTGAAAATATTATTCCTGTTTAAGAAGAAATAATAAGTCTGTTAATAGCTTTTCAGTAGTTGAATGCTTTGGCAGATGAGAGGCTTTCAAAGTACCTAATGAATTTCACTGAGGGTTGAATTTCAAAGATCAATTCATAGGACAGTTTATAACTTCTGTGAGTAGAAACCCTCACATAGGTATATGTAGATATTGATAAATATAATATGAACTTGGACTCATGGGTGGTTTCTTACTAGTAACAGTTGTTACTAGGAGTAACAGCCAAAAACTTTGCTGATACGGCTCTTAGCTTAAGAGGATTGAGTCTCTTGCTTTGTTTGCTTTCTTTTCATTTTATTAGAGGGAGCTATCAGGTTATATTTACTTTACTATGAAGTGTTTGTTTTTTCCATCTTTGCTCCCAGTTGGTACAACCAAACTCCTTATTTATTCAAATAATTAGTGGGAAAAGTAGTAAGGGTAGTGTTTTGGATTAGAAAAATAGGAGAGGTGTCAATCCCTTGGAATTCTTTGCATCATCATCTGCATCTCCTACATTGCTCTAGTCTGAAAACTGCATTCAGCCTGATGCCTGGGGGGAATACAGTAATTCTCTAGCTGTCCGAAGCAAAACATTTCCTATTTATCGATACTGTATTTATGGAACAGAGTTGGAATCCTCAGCAGCTGATTTTTCTCATCAAATTTGTCATAATTAGTAATAAATGTAGTACAGCCTTTAGACATGTAGACACATTTCTCAGCAATGCCAGTGCTCAACCAACCTGGTGATTGAGTGTGCATATGCCCAATTCTGTTTCGTTTGCTACACACCTTGCCTCCTTAAGTCTGTGGTGGTTCCTAACCAGCAGTCATGTACCTGTTTCTCAGGTCAACAGCTGATCTTTCTTACTGTTCTTTCCCTTCCTTTCCCTCCTGCCACATGTAGTATTATGAATCACCTTGTCACTTTTTACTTGCACCGTATCAAATTTTCTTGTAGGTATAAACAGGAAAACAATTTCTGTTCTCTGTAAGTAGGCAGGACTGGACTGGGAGTGGGGAATAATTAGCTCTTACTGCCTGTTTCATTTAACCACCAGAGGACTGCCTTTGGTTCTGAAATAGGTATTTCTACAGTTAGCACAAAGCAAGAGTCAAATTGTGGCCTCCCACCTGGCCTTAGGATCACATAGCATCTTTATATGCTAAAAGAAGTATGCCTTTACCTTTTAATCTCTGCTGTATGAAACACTCATAGAATCTCCTTGTTTGCATTTCCATTTTTTATCTGGCCATATTACTACCTCTCATTTATCATGCCTTCTAAACAAACTGTGGAGCTGTTGTTGGAAGCAGTGTCCTGGAGACAAGGGTAGCTACAGTTTCTTGCAGGACCCTTGATTTTTGTAAAGAAGTTCCAAGAATAACTTTAATCACAGAAACTTGAAAAAAGTCAGGAATCTGTGGTCTTGAAACTCCTGTATGTTTTCAGTCATGCTAAATTTGCATAAATGTGCTTCAGTAGTCCCTCCAGAAGGTGAAATCAGAATCAAAACAGACTTTCTTTGGTGTTGAGCTGGACTCTTTCAACGTCTAAACTTGAACAGGTATCACATTTTCTACAAAACGATTAGGAAAACACCCTTTAAATAATATTTTTAACCTATGATTTTTGATCTTATTTAAAATACCCTTTAAAAAGGCTATTTAAAGTGTAACGGTTTAATGCAGTGGTACTTTAGTGGTACTGGAACTTTTTCCCCAGATGAATATTTGAAAAGGATGTTTTGTACAGAAACAAGCTCTTAGGAAAATCTTTTTGCTCATGATGGAAAGTAAAAGGTCTGTATCTGGAAAGAAATTTGATTGATGGCATTTGTTTTGAGCTGGTTCAGGGCAGTGTATAGTGAGTGAATAGCATTTTTAAAGGATTTTTCTGAGGGAAGTTTTAATTAAAATGTGCAACAATCTGTAGTGACTAATTTTAAGTTATAGGAAGACAGAAGACCTGTTTTCATAGTGCAGTTTCGATCGGTTAAGGGCTGGGCATCTCTAAGTGGTCTGGGCCTGTAGAAAATTTGACTGCAAATGTGACTGGATAATGAACACCGGTAGGTAAATGTGAAAAATGCAAGCTACTTACTTGGAGTCCAAAGCAGTCTTTTCCTCAGAAAGGAAGCAGCAAAACTGTTCCTAGATGTTGCTTCTCCTCAGGATGTTCTGCTCCTCAGGACCTGACAGGATGTTCTGCCTCTCTCCAGTTACTCACAAACAGCTGCTCCTTTCCCCAGGTCGGCATTTTACAGCTGCCTTTTCCCCTTACAATTCTCTTCCTTAATTCTAGATTGTGTTCTCTGGCTCTGAAGGCAAATGGCGTGGCGCAGCTAGCATCCCTCTTTTCTTTCTCCAGACAGGGTAGTTGTTAACATCTCCCAGTAACAGCCCCTGGCCTAGGCTATCCCCTGGCTTAGAGAAATGCCAGTGTGCACAGGTCGAAACCATCCCGGGGGGGTGCTCACAGTGGGAAGCTTGAGCCATTCCCTGGATCTTTCGAGCTCACTGGTATGGAAGTAGCCTAAGTAGCTACACTAGACTTCCTTATGTCCTGGAAAGTAATTTGTTTAGGCAAGTGTAGAAACTTCCGCAGTATATGATGGGCCTGATTTGGTGAAGTTGTAGAAGTGCTGGTGTAGTTGTGATGCTGGAGGAGGTGCTTGGCTGTTGTAGCACTGGGTTTCATAGGTATAATTGACTTGAAGACATTTCCTAATGTAATTAATCTGCATTTTCTTTTTGAAAATAACTTCATTGAATGTTCTTTTTTTGAAACTAGAGTTAATAAAATCAGAATTGCTCCAACTTCTGTGAACAAATTAGTTCGAAATTTTGGCAAAAGAAAAGATTTGCATCTTAAAGCGTTGTAGACTCATTAAAATTCTTCTCGTGGATAATTAAAGAAAAACTGAATAAAAAGGAAAGTTTACCAGTAAGCAGCTCACAGGCACTGCGACATTTCAAGCATGTTAAAATCAGAAATAAATAGCTTTTGTAGCTGTAGTCTCCTCCTCTTGTATTACGTGTTGGTTTTTTAACAAATAACAAGCTACTGTTGGTTTCTTCAGTTGTCCAAGTAGCTTATTTATGCCTGACCCGCACAGTTCTTTACCATCTTTGTGACCAGCTTTAGGGGGTTTGTCAGCATGCCTAACAGTGGGGAGACTCTTATGAAAGAATCACAAGATGAAAATGCAACGCATATTTCGGAAAGCCATGAAAATGGGTAAAGTATCTTGAGTATTTATTTTAACAAACTGATTTACCAGTTTTTCCATGGCTTAAGTTTGTCTTCCACTACCGTGCAGATCCATAAGAACCTTGCCTGCCTAATGATGTCTCTCCTGTGTAATGGAGAATAAGGCATATGATTAATAGTTTCTCAACCAAAAAATTATAACAAAGATTCTAAATGGATTTATTTTCTTATGCTAACTTTAGTTTGGCATTAAAGCTAATAGCATCATTCAGTATGGACTATGTTGCTTGTATTCTGTTTGCATATATCTGTTTGTATAATGTGCATTTTATAGCATGGTGGCTTTTAGTCCCAGTAGAGGGCTCAGCACAAGTTGGTGTATAGCAGCTCTGACAGGAGGTATGTTTAGCTCGGCCACTCACATCTTAGCGAAAATATGGAATGCTAGATGAAAGTGCTGGTAAACTATTAGACTTTTATGCTTTGGTATATTAAATGATTAATAGTTTCTCAACCATGTGGTGAGATTACAGGCATTCTCAAATACCAGAAAACAGCAAAGTTCAGATAGTCAAGAA
>VZTO01020370.1:0-13422 GCA_013400615.1 Syrrhaptes paradoxus
CAGGTCTTTTTTATGTTGGGGACAACATAAGGACAATTCACTTCAGTTGCCTATCTTACTATGAGATTAATAGCCTTAAGGGAGACCCTATTTCTCCTCTGTGCATAAAAAGAGCATGGGGTAACTAGCTCAGATTCAGAATGCAACTTTTACATTCAAGGTCAGTATATTCAGAAAACTTTTCCAATCTATATCTAATCTATAAATTGGACTCAGAAAGGCTTTTATTGTACCAAATGGCTAGTGATTGCAGTTGTACAGTTAAAAATAGAAAGTGAACAGCTAATACAAATTAGAAATGTTGCAGTTGTCAACCAACAATGACAAACCCATGCCCTGGCTCTTCATGACCCCTTGAAGTGGTGCAATTACTATTGTTTTTATAGAAAAGCTCAACATTGCTTACGCTAAAACAGCAAATAATTTTAAAATCATGTCAAAATGTCAAAGAAGTCAAATTTCAACAATTATTTTATCATGGCTAGATTCGTCTTTTGTTCAAATACTCTTAAAACCAGTTTAGTGAAAGTATTTTCCTTTTCAAAAGGTTTCTAGTTGCACTTCTGATTTCCTATCACTGCTGAGATATACAATTTCTTACTTTGTATCAATGTATACATATATACACGCACATGGAAGAAATATGTATATATTTCAAAGTCATTGCATTCTTTAAATATATGAACTTTAGGTTCATAAAGTAAGTTATTTTACTCTTAGACATCTGTCACTAAGAATGTGACTCCTTTGGACTTGATACAGATTTCCCACTGGTGCTCAAATGTGTATGTCTGGACATAAGCATGAGGATTTTACTGAACTTTTTATATGACGATCTTCTAACAAACAACTTGCGAACCCATACAGTGGCTCTAATGTGAATACTAACTAGTCTGAATAGAAGACTACCATTCCATGAACCTGCAGAAGAAAACTGGTAATCTTCAGTGTATATTTAACAAAATAGATTAGAACATGATCCAAAGTAGCAATACTTATAAAAGCAGAAGCAAATACTGACAGACGTATTTCATTCTTTCAGCTTTACGTTATATGAAATGTTTACAGCTATTACATGTAGGTTTATAATATTAAATAACCTATTGTTGTGTCACTTAATTACTTTTTACTTTGTAAAACAAATGTGTGCACTCTAAGATATACAACTTCAGGACATAAACCACAGGTTTATGCCTGTGGATTCTGTTTTCTGCAACAGTTTAACCACAGATCATTCCATAAATTTTTATAAAAATTGGAAGACAAAGCCAAATCTGTCCTGAAGCAGCACATTTCATTGAACAAGAGCCAGGCTCTTCTCTGTGACATCCAGTGANCAATCCCTAACATTCTGTGATTCTGTGAAAAACATGAAATATTTTACTATTAAAAGAATAATGGTAAATTTGTGTCAATAGGGATATACTACATATAAATTTGAGCAAGAATGATCTGGTGGTGGTATGATCATTAAAGAAAATGCTTCTGTTATCTTTTTTCAGTACAAAACCCTTTGGAAACAGTATTTTTTGCAGATCATTCATAACAAAGCGTTAAGCAAGAATTTTCATTTCTCATGTAGTAAAGGGGTATATGATATTCCAAAATGTAAAGTGTTACCAAGCGTATGCAAAGGGTTTTTTTTTTTGTTTTGGGTGTTTTTTAATAGGAAAGAGGAGTAAATATGTTGGCTTTTTGTTTTCCAACTTGCTTACTTTTATATGACTATGATAAATGTGAATATACAAAGTTAATTTTAATTCTGTAATGGGAGGGTTATAGATTAAATCACAGATTAAGTCAGTGGCATACCATTTATCTGTATTTATAACAAATTCAGGATTATTAAAGATGCACATAAGATTTGTATTAAAAAAAAGAGAAAACAAAACCAACCAACCAGACAAAATAACCTCCCCCACGCTCCTAACAAATTCTTCAGTACATGACTATTAAAGCTATACAGTTGTTAAAATATTAATCCAACATATTCATACACTAATGGAAACTCAGAAGTAGCAATGTATTTGCACAATACATCTCAGCACACAGTGATCTCAGGTAACCCTATGCATTACAGAACATTTATATAGAACATTTTAGACATGTTTAATACTGCTTGTTGGCTGTTTTCTATTTCCAAGAAACTAATGAAGAATGGAAATGTGCTACGACCCTAGATACATCAAACCATGGCTTACGAGGCTCAAAATCCAGAGGGAGATCCTGATCCTAGCAGAAGCACTGCTACTTTATGCTGTGGAGTGTTCTATCTGTTCTTTTGATACACAAAAAAAATGCTACTGCACTGGCAAATAGCGAACGCTTCTACCAACTTCATCTAAACAAAGCCTTGGGAACAGCCAGGCAGGTAGCACACTTTCCATGGAATGCAGATGTTCTTTCAGGTGTATATCTGAAATACAGACTTGGTAACACTTTGCTGCTGTTGAAGATTCCCAGATGGAGGCTGTCTCATAAAATCCCCTGGCTTTTTATACCCACAGAGCCCCTCTTATCAACATCAAAGCAGCTATGCCAAGTTCATGTGAAATACAGTCCAAATGATCAGTAAACTAAAATAACCTAAGAGCAATATAAACTAAGAAAAGCCACTCTAAGTCAACCCAACTAACCCAGTTTCCTCCTAAGAGAGATACCATACAGAACAGATATAACAAACTCTTACTGATTGGTATCAGTGGTGACAAGCAACCAAGAGATGCTTGTGGCAGTCACCATGATGCTTTTGGTTGGGCAAACAACAACAAAAATCTAAGATCCAGATGTATTTTCAGCAGATATAATTAACCAAAAATAGTTGAATAGATAGGGCACAGGTCCACTCACTGCAGAATGTATCCAGTAAGTATAAATATCTGAAGTAACACTCAAAGAAGGACACAAGATTTTTAATCCAAAATTACAAGATTTGCATATAAGAAAAGGAAAGAGAACTAGAACTGCAAGCTATTACTTCAAGAAACAGGCTAGATAAAGTCACTGTGATACTTACCACTGTGAAATTCATAACCTTCAAAATCCATATTGTCATTGCTAAGTTAACAATCATGGTAACCAACAGCAGAAGGACAAAGAAGTATAAGCACCTCTTTCGCCATCCATAAATCCCTACTGGGTAAAACTGAGGATGTTCAGTCCTTGGAAGGCTGTTCTGTTGTGTTGCTAATATATACTGCTCTCGTGTCATCTGGAAAAGAAAGATGCAAGTATAAGTAAGCAAATTAAAGGTCTGTTTTTCATAGAGTTTATTACACTAATATTATCTGAGAACATATATAAAATCAGTTTCTATGGGCACATAAGTGGTAGAAATTTCTAGAAATGCATCTAATAAATGATCACTCTTTCAGTACACTTAGTGAATTAAATTAATAATTTATATCTTTATACATAAATCCATGTTTTAAACAAAAGTATGCCATCGTGTATACCATATATTACACAAAAACAATCACAAAAACCATTCAAAACTTTAATTTTGCCCTTTAGGAGGTACGGATGCTACCATCATCTGTTCTTTTCCTGAACAAGTTTAAGTTCTTCTAGCATACAAGCAAGCAGTAACTGTTTGCAAACTACTTAAAGAAGTTGTTAATTCTTCTTTAGAGCAAAAATGTTTATGGCATTTAATTAAGAAACCATTTAACTTTTTTTACATCTTTAACTTTCTTTTACAGACATTTATATTCATAAGCAGCTGTCATATTGCTTTTAGACTCAAAGGTATTAACTTTTCTCCATGACTTAAAAATGAAATTAAATCTTGTTCCATTTGTGTAAAAATTCTTCCTGAAACGTGCCCATTAAAAAGACTGGTTTAATAGCCTTTGTGCTCAGGAGGAGGAAAAAACCCCAGAACACAAAACAAAGAAATACCCCAAACAAAAAACAAACAAAACCCCAGCAAACTCATAAAACAGACAGAATGATCAGTTTTACACTTTCAAACTACCTTTATTTCCACTAAAAGAAAGTTAAAAATGCACAAAAGTGGGTCAATTGACTCAATTAAAAAATAAAAAAACCAACAGATTAAATCCCTTTGAAGGATCAAATGCATACTGATTTAATAAGATTTTTAAAATGTAAAGCTCAAAAATGTTTATGTAAACATCTGTATTCCTATATATTTATCCATAGTAAAACTCTTGGGGTTTTCCTATGCACTTGCTAGTGAATGACATACTAATTAACTCACTGTGAATAGTTACAGCCAAAACTCATAGAATACACATCCATATTACAGCAACAATATACATATCACTGAAATAAGTCAAAAGAGAAACAATGAATTTATAAAGCAGGTTTTAAATAAGCTAGTAAACAGACATTTTGTAATTTTTTTCTGTTCAATCAGAATTGCTTTTTTTTCCCCATAATTTCTATTAAAAGTAATGTTTAACAGTTTATTTACATAGGGAACATTTACAAACAGAACTTCCCTCAATGACACTTCTCAGTCCTCCCAGAGCAGTGTCACAAGCCTTCAAGACCTTAGATCACTCCCTCCTTATATCCTGGCAGCATTAATCCTAGCTGTGTCTGAATTTCTTATGAATTTAGAAACTGAATGCCTGAAATGGTTAACCATCTTCCTCCTTATAATGAGTTTCTACACATTTTCTTAGCCAATCATTGTAACAAAAATACAACACATGATCACATTTTGAAATTTAAAGTAGCCAACATTTTTACACCATTTCCATTGTCTTGTGACCTTAGTTTATATATTACTTGCAAAACAATTATTACCATCAGAAATAGTTGAAAAGTAGAAGTCAATTTCCAGATTGTGAGAATGCCAGAAGTAGCACTGCCCCTGAAACTATCAGTGTGGCCCCATGAAATATGCCCTTTGCAACACAGTCATTAAACATAATGACATTTAACTCCATCACCACAAGCCTCAGTCAGTTCCCTCAATGTATACTGTTCGGTTGAATGAGGCTTGGTGATGCAAGTTGTTCTTCTGCAGCCTATGGAGGTCATGGTGAAGCAGATATCCACCATGTAGCCTGTGGAGCACACCAGGTCAGAACAGCTGGATGTGCCAGACTCTGTGACCCCATGGAGTGCCTGCACTGGAGCAAGATCCTGGCAGAACCTGTGACCCACTGGAGAGGAGTCCAGGATGAAGCAGGTTTGCTGGCAGGACCTGTGGCCCTGTGTTAGACCAACACCGGAGCAATCCGTTCGTTCCTGAAGGACAGCAGCCTGTGGAAGGGACCCATGCTAGAGCAGTTTGTGAAGAACTGCAGCCTGTGGGAAGGACTCATGATGGAGAAGTTAATGAAAGACTGTGTCCCATGGGTGGGACCCCATGCTGAAGCAGGGGAACAGCATGAGGAGGGAGGAGAGGCAGAGACAATGTATGATGAACTGACCGTAACCCCCATTCCCCATCCCCCTGTGCCTCTTGGGAAGAGGAGGTAGAGAAGCTGGGAGTGAAGTTGAGCCTGGGAAGAAGCGATGGGTGGGGGGGGGAGGGGTTTTCAGATTTGTTCTTATTTCACATTTTCCTACTCTCTTATTAATGGGCAATAAATTAAATTAATTTCCCCACGCTAAACCTGTTTTGCCCATGACAGTAAGTGCTGAGTGATCTCCCTGTCCTTATCTTGACCCATGAGCCTTTTGTCATATTTTCTCTCCCTGTATCTAGTTGAGGAGGGGGAGTGATAGAGTGGCTTGGTGGGCACCTGGTGGCTAACCAAGATCAACCCACCACAGCCATCTTTTTTCTTAAATCTATTGAATATTTTTCCAATCAAAATCCCAAATAAACATTTTAATTCTGAAATTGTTCAATATAAAACCATACATCATCAGCTACCCTTGGACCTCAGGCAGGTTGCTCAGACTCAATTGATGTAACATTAAATCTTCCCACAAGGATCAAGGCCTCAGTTTTCTAAAAATTGCACGTATATACATAACAAACAGGCTCAAAGAATTTTCTGTTTTCCATAAAAAAATATTATTGCAATTTTGGCTTTATTTTTTAGGGTTATTAATCTGGCCATCATTAACTGAAAATATACTAGGCCATATCTACTTTAGATAAGTATTTTTAACTGAAGAGGAATGCTGTGAGCTCTGTGTTTTTGTAAATCATGAAAAGGCAAAGAAATTCCAGAACAATAGAAGTAAGTTATTAAAATATATAATTTTTTAAAGTGACTTGCATGAGCCTTGATAAACCATGCAATAAGACAAACTATATTTCAAAAAACTGTTCACACCTAAAAAAATCTGACAGGCTTTTGTCAAGAATTCTGGTTAATAAGATGCACATATACTTCATATATAAAAATACATACACACAATTTATGAATAAATATGTATATAATTAGATCATAGAAATATATACAAATATACACACAAACATTTGATGACTGAGTTATTTCATCTTATTGAACTTTCGAAATACTTTATAAAAACATACACTCTAAACTATGTGACTGACAGATCTTATTGATGAGGAATTATTATTAAATGGACATTTAAAAAAAAACCTGACTGTGTTATACGATTAATGCTATTCCATTATTCAGGTCCTGTAAATATAAAATGACTGATGACGACATTTCAAGGTAAGGCAAGAAGTACAGTTTGAAAGTTTACCTGGTTTCTGACATTAGGATACTTGAGGGTCACAAACAAAAAATAACTGGATTATAGAAGTACTCCATTAAATTTTTGAAGGGTTTCAATTTTAACATCTTAAACTAGTGAACTCCACGATACACACATGCATATATACACAAACTTATAAGCAACCCAGAGCCACATACCAAAGCAATTAAAAATAACTCCTTTGCTCTGATAATTAATGAGATTTCTAATTCAAATCCAAAGTAATATGGGATACATTATTCACTAACTACAAAGAAATTAAATCAGTTACTGCACTGCACTGAACAAGTACCATAAGATTAGGGAAGCTATCATAGCACTGCAAACTATTTAGTCATGTCACAACTGCACCTGATTATATTTTGCCATTTTTAATTTTCATTCTTAGCTACTCCTACAATTTTTGACCATTTTCAGTACCATAACAAATATGCTTGTGCATATTCACTACGCACAGGCGAATCTGAGTAAACACACGGCATGAAATCTAGATCACAATCAGGGAAATGACCTTTTAACTATTCATATTTTAGGGCCACAACGTACTATTGGAACAGATGTCTTAAACTTGGTAATTAAAGAATTCTACATTTTACATTTTCAAAATTTATTTTAGTCTTTGGGAAGATCTCTTGCAGAGGTAAATTTTCAAAGCAGAACAATGAAAGAGAAGACGAGCAAATGAACTAAATCTAGAGGGTGGGGTTGGTGGTATAATTTGTGAAGTTAGGGTAGCAATCTACTCAAACAAATGTTAACAAAAATGGTTTAGAACAAGATTATGCCTTGCAAATAATTCTCTAGGCAACTATAAATTCATGTTAACGGGTAACAGTTCTTTTCTAAGTGCCACAAAAGAAGAATCAGCTTCAAAACCAAGGAATGAAATAAAAGGATCACTGGTCTTAATTACAAATGGTTAGTCAATGGGAGAAACAACACAATATTTGCTGTTATCATCTGGGCAGGTGATTTGACTTCCAGCTTACTGATTTTCTGAAAATAAAATAATATTATTTTGTGCATTTTGAAGACAAAATAGGATTTTTAGTTCTGGATCAGCTCTGCATATATTCTAAATCTATGCTGGTTTCATTCAACTTATCTTTTTAAAAAAGACACCCAAGAATAAAAGCAAACATGTTAGAAGCTAGGTTTTTTACCATTTTGCAAAAAAAAAAAGAAATGCTAAAAGGTACATTTAGATACAATAATGGTAGGAGAGGAGTGACATATAGCAATATCATCCCAGTAAGGCAATTCAAAAATTCTTCTCTAAGTGTGATTGCCTGAGTACAAACCAAGATTAATGCAATAGCTTCCCCATGACACACTGAGGAGCTCTTAGGAAGATCACATCTCTGCACATGCATCCAGCTGCTAAAACAGGTGGAAAGCTAAACTGGGTGCAATACCTTTGACCAAAGCTTTAAGAAACAAAGATGACTACAGAAGAGTAGGATTTAACTTAACAGAATCAGCCAAAGTTATCAGAGGGCTTTTTACACAGGCTGATATGGCTTCTATGTGTTTGAAAATAAGGCAATATAATAAAAAACTGATATCTCAGTGGGGATGGGGGAAGGCAGGACGGAAGAAAGGAACTCCATAAATGATTTGACAGGATGACTACAATCTTCTTCACATCTAAAACAAGCATTCTTCTCTCATAATTAAGGCTGGGACTCCAGCGTTCTTCCTATCCCAAATCTATGCGTCAAGTAAGCAAAGCTCTTTACAACAAACAAGATCTGTATCAGCATCATCGTACAGACGAGGAATAGAAGCTCAGGGAGGGAGAGAATGAAGCTTCACAGACAATGAGAAAACTAGTGAAAAAGGCAAGAACTGAATCTCTTAAGTCTCATTGCATTGCCTTCAATTTGAAATTGCTTTCAGGGCCTTTTTCTTTTTTAGAGACAATAAAGTTTGGGGACATTACAACGAGAGCTGGTCAAAAGTTAGTTTTTCTAGTTCACATTCTTTTTAGCTTTCTGAGAAGCTCAAATTTAAGGTCTCGAGTTCCACAATCCCTCCAGCAAATGCTATAACTCAGATTGCTTGGAGAGACACAGTGCTCTCTAATCTTACCCAGATTTTCTGCTAGTTTCCGTTAACACATTTCACTTGACAGTCCTTACTGTTAACTAAGCTTTCATACTCCTATCTTTAAAAAAAATATTATTCAGTAAGTCTTTTTTTAAAGTGTTTAATAAATCCTGCTTGTATTCCCAAGCATGTAGAACAGAAAAAATATACAGTATGTTTGAAACGATGATTAAAAGTGGCTTGCAATTTTCAATGAAGAGTGCTTTTATTGAGAGCATGTAAATTCATTTAAATTTTATCAATTTGAACAAGCTCCCAATAAAATGGAGATAGATGCCATCACACCTTCACCTATACCTTGGGTGGACAGAAAAACTTCTCTTATTCTGTTTTTTTTTCTTTAAGAACTTCCAACATTTAGAATTTCAACAAAATTTTTGCTATATTTATATATGAAACAAAAATAAAAGCATTACTTCTTTCCATGACTATTCTTTTGAGACTTCAAATTTTTGTGAAATTTCTTATTAACAGGAATTACTGACACAGGTAAATCAAGATGTAAGTAAGAAAATAATCTTAATAGTGGCAGAAGTATAACTCTGGGAATGATTTGGTAATTGTTATATTATAAATGTAAAATATTTATTTAAAGCTACAAGCAATTTTTAAGTCTGAGAAGATAGTATCACAGCAAATATTTAGCTATGTTCAAAAAACCTAAGAAATCAACATCTAATTTGACAGGTACAAATCTGAAACAGTTTACTACTCACATCATGAAATAAGGCAAAAACCAATATGACTTTCGTAACTTCGGGTATTGTAATTGTAGCTTTAATTTTTTTAAAATTACTGATTTATTTTCTGTGCATTATTTTCTTAATTCATAGACAGAATGAAAAACACAAAGGAATTTCAAAATATTAACATATAGTAAGATAGCCTCAAGACCCAATAACAATTTGGGTTGGTAAGGAACATATTAGAAATCAGACGAGCTGCAGAGGTGAAGAGAGAGAAGAAAAACTATAGGTAGCAGGGAAAATTCTTGACATCAGCATTTAGAGAAAAACAAAGAAAAAGCAACTTGGTCATAAAATAACCATATCTCAGGACATCATATAGGTGATTTACAAGAACCAGCTGGCTCTCTCCACTAACCCTGATATTTACACGGCCTCTGACCTGCAGCTCATGCTGTGGACATCTCTCTTTTTGTATGACACTACTCAGGTCATTCATTTTGCTTTCACTCTCCGCAATATGAGATATTAATTAAGCTTACAGTTGAAATATTATTTTACTGTTTACTTTATAGACTTCAGCTGAAAGTTTACCATATGTAGTGAAAAATGTAAAAAGAACTGTAACATTTCTTATACAGTAAATACACAAATACTGAATAGGTTACACCCCCACCTTGACACCAAAATCAAGAGTTTGGATGAAATCAATAAGTTCATTACAACAATAAATACGAAGATGGCAAGCAAGTGGCTTGTATCTCTTGAAAAGGCTTTATGAATAAAAGGATGGATTTTTTTTTTTTAAAGCTTTTGAAATGCCAAACAGCTATATACAAAGTTCTTGCTGTCACTTTCAGCATGTGTTGAAGCAGCTAAATTGTTTCTTCTCTTCTGCAAGGGTTTGGTACTCTAGAATCGATTTCTAAAAATAATTTTAAAATATGGTATAATCTTGAGTTAGTGGGGATCATATTAACTACTGTGAATAGACGGATAAGGTTGCATTCTTAATGAATTAAATATTGGAGGGACAGAGTAGCTTCCTTTGAAACCATCTTTATCCGGGCTGTACATGAGACCTGTAACGTCTTCTCCTTATGGTATTAGCCATTCAAGCCTTTCTAAAGGCAGACAAAAGCATGTCAGCAAATGTCCCTGGTATAAATGGCCATTGGGACACAAATTATTGGCCAGATATGATAAAAACCACATCACTCTACTGTACATTACTGACAACAGAAAACCCTAATTGTCTTTATGGACAATTTTACATTCTTAGGATTTTTTTCTGTTTAGTATAATTGGGATCAATCACTATTAAAACTGCTGCAATAACTCAAAAGCATTTGGAGCATGTGGTCCTTCTGAGACTCACAGAATCATAGAATCATAGAATGCTTGAGGTTGGAAAGAATCTCTAGAAATCATCTTGTCCAACCTTCTGCTCAAGCAGGGCCACCAAAAGCAGGTTGCTCAGAGCCATGTACAACTTGCTTTTGAATATCTGCGAGGATGGAGACCCCACAACCTCTCTGTACAACCTGTGCCAGTGCTCGGTCACCCTCACAGTAAAAGTGTTTCCTGATGTTCAGACAGTACATCCCGTGTTTCAGTTTGTGCTTATTAACTTTTGTCCTGTCATCAGGCCCTTCACTGGACTCTCTCCAGTATGTGCCTGTCTCTCTTATACTGGGCTCTGGGGAGTCCAGAGCTGGACACAGTACCCCAGGTGTGGCCTCACTGATGCTGAAGAGAGGGGAAGGATCACCTTCCTCAACTTGCTGGAAACACTACTCCTAATGAAGCACAGGATACTGTTCACCTTCTCTGTGGCAAGGGCACATGGCAGGCTCATGTCCTATCTTATTGTGAAAAATACTACCAGCTCAGAACACTTCTTTTAAAAGCACTTAATCCTAAAAATAATATTTTCAGGCACCAATAACTGAGTAGAAAGTACTTACATTAAGTAGATCCTCAGGCAAGCTTTAGGAACTGATAAGATTTTGGAAAAAATGTTATGCTCCATATTTTATATTGGCTACGTCCAGGCCACATCCTCGTCAGTACCACATCACAGTGAAAAACAGTTCAGGGGAGGCTTCACTCATTCAGTCTTCAATCTCCAACATGAAAAACTTACTTAGTAGATTGACTACATAGGAAGACCCAACTAATTCTGCCAGGACAAGGTGCCAAATCCAATGCACTTCAAGATTCTAAGCCAAGAGTTTGACATTTGTTCAGTTCAACCACAGATTTTTCCCTGGCCACTCAGAAACAGAGGTACAACTGTACTCAAAACTCCAAAATCATGTTTCTTAAGCAACACATTTGGAAACCCCTTTTCACTCCTGAAAAGCTAAAGGAAAGAACACACAAATAACTTCACCATCAAGCTGAACATGAAGTCAGTTTATTACACAATTTACACGTTTTGAACTTTAATAATTCAGAAGAATCTGTTTTATCTTTGCCACAAATAACAGTTTTGACATCAGTGTCAACAAGGCTTAAGTCAGCATGTCTTTACTGACAATTTGCTTGGCTTTATGTTGTCAATTAGAATTCCATTTTTTGCTAAGTCAGTACAATTAGATTACTACAGAGACTTCATTACAGCCACAGGCAGGACAGCAGCTGAGGTACACAATTTTCTCCCTATGATGCTAATGCTCACTAAAAAGTTATTGGAACAGTTGTCTATAAAAGGACTATAAATGTTTTCATCTTGAATATCGTTCTCCAATAAAATTATCACTTCACAAAAAATGGATACCAGTGAGCGTTACTATTACCATTATTACTTAGTGAGAACATTTATGGCTGTTCTGTGTTTAACATATTAAATTGCAATGTTCACTGCAGAATGAAGTTCACAGCATGTTAACAAGAATAAATAATCATGCAATGAATAGAATCATATTTTTCCCAGTATTCTATGACTTGAATTTTTTCTGAATACTAATGTGCTATACAGAATTTTTCAGGAAGCTAGATTCAGATATGTCTCAGGCTATGATTCTTCATAATAATATGTATTTTAAGTTACATTTTCCATAATCAGAACAATTCCAGTGCATTTTCAGCGTATTTTTTAAAGAAGCCTTGGTTTTAAAAGCTGTCTCATTACTTTATGTTATTTAGCTTAATAATAATCTAAACTTGTATGTTGTATTTTAGAAAAACTTTTGAAGTGCTCTATCTAGCTACACTGCCAAGGTGGTATATTATAAAGAAAACCTTAAAAGGTGAGATTGCAGGAGCAGTCTAGTAGCAGCAACACAAGAGCCAGTATAGATGAGTTGCCTTAGAGAAAAGCAGATACCTGATGAGATGAGTAGATGTTGAGTAGACTGCCAAAAGATACAGCAGCATGCAGCCCTGGCACCTGTTATAGCTCTCTGGAATTTATCTAAAATATTCCTACTACTAGATAAACAGCTTAAATTTGTCTACTGAAGAAATTCTAAAAGTCTATTAAGACGTCAAAAAAATCTGCAAACCATTAGATTTCAGTTTAAAAAACACCTTTTTTTCTTTTAATCCTTGTTGGCCTTCATTCCTGTTGCTCTACATATCTCAATAAGGCAGGGTATGGCCACAAGCACTGTGACCAGCATTTTACATCTTCTTGGCTCCCTTTCATAAGGCCACTGAGGAAATAAGATAGAACCTTATCCTAGTTCAGGATATTCCATTAGAAGAAAACCTGTCAATCACATCAATGGAAGTCAGCAGGACCAATATTTCAGTAGCTTCACACAAACTGGCACTGGCTTTCCTCTGTGAGTGATATGTTTGGTTACATTGGTTCTAGTAGATGGTGGCATAGAAAAGTTAAATTTAAAGAAGTTTTAAGAGTGGCAGATTCTCCAAGGGAAACAAACTCATCTGGACTGAAAGAAACAGATAGAATGAACACTTGAACTATGAGAGGAAGCTTGGGATTGCCTCAACCCAC